>PVJH01003659.1:0-140371 GCA_004026705.1 Nesogale talazaci | reverse complement strand
ATATATACACATATATACATGTATATATTCAAAGCTACAAAAATGTAAAAACAGCCTATAATTTTGTTCATCTGTTTACTAGCTCCTCTATAACTTCTCCAGAAATGATGACAAAAGTAATGTAAAAAGTAAAATTTTACTATATTTTGAATGTCAGTTAAAATAACTAATCACTTAAGAAACTTTGTCTTCTACTTCTGTGTAACTCTTGCACTTTTGAAAACAGCTGAATGGCTAGTATTTTGTGCTTTTTAACTTTCATACACATTAAAACAAAGCAAGTACCTGGGTGTTAGCTTGAATTTCTTGATAGTCCTAGAACAATAAGCGTAATATTAAATTATCAATATTTATGAATATATTGCATCAATTGAAGTTGAACTTTGTGATAGGTAATTAGGTGTATTTTGTCAACATTGCCAGTGAACACATGTGGGATTAATTGAACGTCAGAGAGATAAATGGCTCAGGGAGCCTCAACTTTCATTCCTCTTGCTCTTTGAGGATCAGACCAGTGTGCAGCTTCTTTGCTTGTTCTCTGATTCAATTTGCCTGCTACACTACCTGTGGGACACCTAACCCATGCAATACACCGACTGTATTGCTGTAGCTTGGGGTTTCTCCGAGGTATGTTTCACTATGCTACTGGAATATACATCTCTTAAGTTGGGGACTGTTGGACCTTGTCATCTGGCTGACTGTTGGTGACTTGCCTTGCTGTGTGCTGCCTGTGGTCACATAGCCTGAATTGCTCTACAGAGGATGACCAGCAGTCCTCAAGACTTGAAGGACTGCCAGTGTATTAGCTTTCTCATGCAAGTAAGTTGCACTGAGTCATTTGTGCTGCTTTTATAGACTAACATTTTATTATCCATCTATCTAAACATATATGTATGATATATGTGTGTGATAATTAATGTCTTGGTTTTGTTTCTCTAGAGAACACTGTCTAACATAATCCTGAATTAAATATTGAAGTTTCTCACCTATTTCCATATATTTTGCTTGCGAATTACAAAAAAAAAAAAGAGGATAGCTAGCAAGAGAGATGCAAGCATGCAAACCTATGGGAGTATGCATGTGGTTAGTTGTGCCTATGCTCTTCTTCTAAATAAGGACCGTCTGTGGAAACTAAATATTTAAACTGATAAACAGGAGGGTACATCTAGAGAATGTTTTTGAATCATATGAATTGATTTTTAATTTCCTAGTCCCACCTTCACTTACAAAAGATTATCTTAATTGCCATATACTATTTTTGTTTGATAATTGTTGTCATAATGCATAGCTATTGCCAATGGTAATATACAAAATACTCAAGCTGTTTAGGGGAATAGAACAAGTTTGAAAGAAATTTTAAGCACTGACATTAAATTTCCATAAATGGCTCTAATGGATTCATCATAGTACATTTATGATTATAGATCACAACCATTGGTAAATGTGATCAGAAGAAATAACTATCAAATAAATGGATCTTCCTTATACCCAGAAGTACCCCAAAAGTGATTATCTTTCCATGTATTTTATGACGAAGCATGCCAAAACAACGCTCTCACATGCTAAAATATAGAACTGCAGGAGGGAAAGAACATTCCAAAAGGAGTTGTCTGCTGAGTTGCTGTCATGTATCTGAGTGAAGAGGTTCCCCTACCCCCTCTACACCAAGTTGACAGCCTTATCAGAGGGATGAGAGGTCCCAAAGGGATAAGTCAGGAGATGAGAAAGGAAGCAAATACAGACAGGGGACAACAATACATGTTTGTTGGTTGAAAAGAGGAAAGACTGACCAGCAGCTGGGGGTGGGGACAGGTATATGACTAAAACTGCTTTGGAGGCTCTTATATGTATATTGAGATATCTATTATTCTAAAAAACCTGTGACAGGCATTCTCAGTGAGTATCACTGTAAATTTCCCTGACAATTTACCCCTGATTTGTTTAAATAGTGTCCGGACACGGAAGAACTGATCATATAAAAGAGAATAATTCAAGTGCTGTGGCAAGGAGTTAGTCTACACTGGCCTGATAGCCCTGGGCTTTAGAAAGTTAGTACCAGGGACTAATCAAAGACAATATTAGTGGTAGATATAATGCCCAGGGGTGAATGATAAAACTCTACAATAATAGAAAGAGAGCCAACAGATAAAAAACAAACAAACAAACAAATGAAACACATAGATTCAGGAATGGGGTTGGGGCTCCTACTAAATCCTAGCTCCAATTAGTTCTTACATCATGGCTCTGCTCAGTATTTCCCTACAGGAAGGAACACAGACAGTATGGATCTTATAGCAAACTGTGAGGATGGTGCCTGGATAGCAGATAAAATAGGGTCTGGAGTCTAAAAGGCTTATCTTCATCCAAACAAGCAGCCCAGTGAGACGTCAACTGAGTCCTTCTCGAAGAAGCACACCATCACCAATCACCAAAAGATTGTAAAGCATGCAGTGCAATGTCCAAGGAGGAATTGGCATCAGAGTATAAATTGTGAGAGTCTAATTTGGAGATGCCTATGGATCTCAGTGGGAGCCCAAGGTACATTTATGAGAACTATGTAGGAAAAAAGCCTCCAGAGGCGTTTCTTAATTGAGGGATGGGAAGCATGAGGTTACTATATAGAGTGCATTGTGGAGATGAGTTCAGAAGATCAAAGGAATAAGCATGGCTCGTAAAGTTAGCCTTGGGCAGTTGACACCCCCCACCCCTCTGATACATGTGGGGTCTAATATGGCGGTCAACAGTTTCTGTATTGTTGTTTTGTTTTTGCTGGTTCACGTTAGGGTATATCTCAGAGACATGTGTCATTGGGGGGGAACTTATTGTGAAGTTGTGTTATATGTACTTCTGTTTTTCAGAGTGTGAAACCCAGAATTGACAAAACTATAAGAAAATCAAGTAAAATAGGGTTTGAGGGGTGTGGTACAGTGAGGGATTATAAAAAGGAGGGGATGTCAAAGAGTCTAGAAAGAAAAAGAATGTTTGAAAACCGTGGTAGCAATTGTACAATACTGCTTGATGTGACTGAACGATGGAATTATATGTGTATTAGCTCACAATGAATAATAGAGTAAAATTTTATTAAATTTTACAGTAGATTTTTTAAATATAATAAAATTTAGGATAATAATTTATGATGTATTCATGGCACACATATTAATTCAAATTTACAATTGGTAGCTAAAAATTCTTACAAAGTCTGAAAAAATTTACTCTAATATGAATTACTTCATTTTTTATAAGTCTAGCTTCAGATTTATTGACTGTTATTCCATCATGTTTTTGTTTTTAACATCATGAAGTATGTTAAGGATAAGAATAATGATAAAAATTTTAGTGCTTAGTTTAATGTCGATTTATTTACTCTATTTTGAGGTTTGACTTCATATTATGAGATTACAATTGGATCATTTAAAGAAAATATGTCTAAAAATATCCTATGCAATAATATATATATATATTCCTAATTCCTTCTAACTTGATATTTATATTATCCCAACTCTTTCATATTTGGTACTAATTAAGGGACCCCAGGTATATTTCAGAGAGCAGATATGAATCTTCATCAGTGAATATTAACTACCTGCTTACTGCTACAGTGATTGCATTGGTCAGTATGGCACATTTTGCAGCTCTCTATTCAACAGAACCATGTCTCAAAATGCAGCCATTTAATTTGGCAGATTACAGTATGACATCCCAATGATATTGGCTAGATTTTAACCAAATGACTATGTAGATGTAAAAGACTTGATATCCAATTAGTAGCACCATGATTCATCCAGTCTCCGGGCTTGTTTCTAACCATCGCTTCTGATGTTACATGAATATTGGAATGTGCATATAAAAATTAGCAAATTGAAACTTGATGGGTTGAAAAATACACTAGATAAAAGCCTTATTGTAGATCACAATTTATTTTATTGTATTTTCATATGTCTATGCAACCAGTTTATTACATTTGGCCTAAAAATAAACTCACAGATTTTGGAGTGAGCAAAACTATCAGCGAACAATTATGTTGACAAATAGAGTGCATTATCTTAGAATAAATACAAATTGGCTTGCAGAAAGTATAATTTATTAGCTAAGTGTGATTTAAAGGATTACGGTATATTCATATTATTTCTAAACACTGACAGGTACTTCTCGGTAGATAACAGTGTGATCTAAAGAGATAATAGAGAAATAGTAAAACGTGAAGAATTTCCATCCTAGGACAAGTATTTCTTGCTCAATAATGTGTATAAAGGTAGGAATATATCATTAACATTTGAATAACATGAATCAAATTTTTGAAAAATCACTATGAATAAATTATCTTAAAATTAAAACAATATTGAATAGTTTCCATATATATTAAAAAGCATATTAATAGATTCAGAGACTTGATATGAAAATGGAGAGCCATAATAAAATAAAAAGCCTATGAGCTGTGCTTTTTTATGCTCACCTTTAATCACCCACAGTCAGTCTGGCTAAATATGAGACACTGCAGAGAATATACAAAGAACAAATAGGATCGCTTTTATCTTATGCTGAAAGGATAGAATTCTCCACTTTGACAAGGAAAGTGATAGCACAAAAGCAGCTATTTTAGCAACTGCCTCCGCAATTAGTTCCCTTTGCTGACACCTAGAAATTAAAATGATTTATTATAACTGCTTGCAATTAATTTAAATCATTCTCCGGTCTTACTCTCAAAACTGACAAGAATATAGTTCTGATAGCACAGTGGTTACAAGTCCAGCTGCTACCCCAAAGGTCAGTGCTTCGAACCTACTGACTGCTTTGTGGGAGAAAGGCTTCACAGTTTGTGCCCATCGAAACTGACACCTTAAAAACTTTTCAGAGCAATTTTCTCATGTCCTGAAGCATCACCATTTAGGTAGAAACATGACAATAGGTACCGAGAAGCAAGCACCATGACTAATTAACATATTGGTTAATTATCCTCCATTTACACTCTAAGAGCCCTGTTGGCCACTGTTCACGAAGCATTAGATTGCTAACCAAAAGGTTGGAAATTCAAAGCCAAAGGAGGCAATATACTTGCTTCTATAAAGATCTACAACTAGGACACAGCATATAGATCAATTATGAGTCATGAACTTCTCAGGGGCAGTGGGTTAGGATTGGTTTGGTATTTCTGTCTTATAAAGCAATTGTTTTTTGGAGTTGTTCCAAGATGTTGAGTCAGTTCTGACTCTCAGTAGCATTCTGTAGAACAGAACAAAGTATAGCTAGATCCAGCACCACTCTTACAGTTTTCCCAATGTTTCAATTGATGGTTGCTGCCACTGTGTCGGTCTTTCTCATAGAGGTACTTCCACTCTCTGATTGACCCTATTCTTTACCAAATGTGTTGTGCTTCTCAGGGTCTGGTTCCTCATAAAGATGTATAGAAAGTACTTGAGATATTTCTTCATCATCCTTGTTTCTAAGGCATATTTGCATGTAATTCTTTGAATGCATGTTTCTTCATATTTTTGTCAGCCCATACTTCTAACACCACATTTCTAAGGTATCAATTATTCAGTGAAAATGAAATAGTATTTATACTATTGCTTCAGGAGAAAATTTGTTAAAATCTTATGTAGTTTTATGTACTGAATATAAAAGTTTCAAGATAAACTAATATTGAATGAAACTAATAATGAAAAAGGAATTAAGGAGTTATGAAACTTTCTCACTGATATGGTTAGATTTCAAAGACCAGGGGTTTATATGAGAATCATTTTATTAGAAAACAGAGAATGGGTAAGTCAGAGCACAATATAGAGGGTGACTACAGTATTCTATATTCCAAATTTACACCAGTGTATAACGTCCAAACTACTGAGAACTTGGGTCCAGTAAAGTTGTCATATAATCTGAACCATAACAGTCAGCATTTCACTTCCCTTGTATTTTGGTATCTGTTGTTGACAGATATATGTTAATAAGTTCAAAGTTGATGTAATTTTCCCACTATTTTTTACCTATTCATTTGTGTGAGACATGCTAGATCATGAAAAAGTAGCTAGAAGAGTAGATGCAGTTAAGGGCCCTGATGGTGTAGCGGTTTTCGATTGGGCTGCTAATAATGGGGCCAACAGTACAAAACCATCAGCCACTTCACAGGAGAAAGATGAAGAAGCTTCCCACCCTCGTAAAGAGATATACTCTTGGAAACTCAACAGAATAATGCTACCCTGTAGACCTCCTATCCCCTATAGGAGATAGCAGATGGGTCAGAATTGATTTTATGGCAATGAGTTTGGTTATTTTGAGATATGGTTTAAAAATTTTTCTGAAAATACGAAGGAATGTAGCAAGATTTACTTGAAGGAAATAACCAATAAGCTGTCATTTTTGTAGGTCAATACATTAGTATATAGAGATTTTTTTCAAAAAGAAGTTAACAGTCCTGGTAAATAACATGGATATATTTTGGTTTATATAGATTACCACTTTATGTAGCAAAATAAATCCTACTAAAAATTGTAGAAAATAATACAGAAGGAGAGAAAAGTCATAATTCATACTCCAAAATATTATATAAATATACTTTAATTGAATGTATTAGTATTCAATCACAAAGTTTGTTAATGAAGAAATTAAATATGGCTGTGCTAAAAATAATATATAAGAATAGCCACATAAAATGATAGATCTTTTTAGAAGATAATTATATGTGCTCTATGAAATATAAACATACATTAGGATCTGTGGACCAGAGCAAGAAATAATTATCATGAGAAAAATGGGAACCATTGAGTGCATTACTTTTTACTCATGAGGAACCTGGATGTAGACCAAGATATGATCCTTTTAACAGAGCAAGAATACATTCCAAGTTTAGTTTAGTAAGGCGTGCTTCAAAATGTGGTCTTGCACCATACTTATTTAATCTGTAGACTGAATAAATAATCTGATAGGCTGAGTTAAATGAAGAAGACAGTGGAATCAGAAACACAAATGTATCATTCTTGATTGTAAACCATACAATATTCCTTGAGAAGCCCTGGTGATGTAGAGAATACACATTGGGTTCTTACCCTCCAGGTCAGCAGTCCAAAACCACCAGTTGATCCATGGGAGAAACATGAGGCTCTGTACTCCATAAAGAATTACAACCTCACAGTAAAGAGTGGTGAAGAAGGTAGATGGTGCCTGGCTATCCATTGAAAGTGTCTTGGGACCTTAAAGGCTTGTATGCAAACAAGAAACCATCTAAGCAGGGAGTCAACCAGCTTATGTGATCCAAAGATCAGAAGTATAAAATTTGAACTTGGTGAAGAGAAAAGTATTGGAGCTACAATTATGAACACCCAATCTGGAGAACACTATGCAGGACAGTGTGAGTTCAGAAGCCATCTGTAGAGAATCTACTTAGATTGAGCTACTGGTAGATTCATACTACCAGATCTGATCTGAGCCCCAAACAGTCTTACAACGGTGGAGACAATTGTTACATTGATTATGCTGGGTGAAACTCTATACTGACTCTTTGGACTCCCAATAGATATGACCTGAATCTGCAGTGGGTGCAAGTTATCTCTTAATTTTTCCTTGACAAAAATTCTCCCCTGACTTTTGGAATGTTGATGGGGTCTTCTCCCTCTTACACATTATCTGTGTTTTTGTCTTTATACTAATATGATCGTTTCCTTTCTATCTTAGTGCCATTTGTTTTTCATTGTGTTCTGTTGGTCTACCCAGCTGTGAAGTACTGGAGGAATGGAGGTATAATGATAATAACAGATAGAAGGTATTATAAGGAATGCAAGGTTGGGGGATGGGTGATAGGAAGTGAAAGGGGATTTCTGGAGTAAACAATGAAGACAGAAGGGGGAAGGGAACACTAGAGGTGGTAGTGATGGCAGAACTCTGTCTAAAGGTAATTTAATTATGGGGTCAGGGAGGCTCTAAGATAGAGGTGGTGGTGGTGTTTGTACAACTCCACTTGTGTATTAGTCCAGGTAGAATAGAGGAACAAATTTCATAGACACACATATCGATATAAGGAAAGGGTTTATGTACAAAAGAAATGGGACATGGAGAAAGCATCCCAGCCCAGTCCAGTTCAAAGTCACAAGTCCGATATTAACCCATATGCCCAAAATCAGTCTATAAAGTCTTCTTCCGACTCACGAAGTCACAGGTCAGTGGGTGCAGAATCCCGGTGCTGGCAGGGCACCTCGCCTCCAGGGCTCAGGGTCCATCAACAGCAGAAGCAACTCATCGCTGGCAGAGGTCTCCATCTGGCCGCCCTAGCTTCAGAGGTCTGGCTCCATCAGGGCAAAGCGGTCTCTCTGCCGGCTCCTCCAGCTTCTTGAACGCTGCCAGCTGGTCTTGTCTGTGATTAATCATCTCTGAGGCTAACTCCCAACAACTGGGGAAGATAGCTTCTCATCTTCAAAAGGGAAATACGCGAGATTTCCCAGAAGTCTCAGGAGAAAGCCATGCCCATATAGAGGCCTTCTTGGCTGCTCAATGGCTATCTCCAGATTAACTCTACCCTCACGTTTCAATCATAAAATTAACATAAGCACATGACTGCCCCAACTTGATATGATTGGACAATTGAATTGATCAATTCTATGATATATAAATTGTTGCCAATAAAACTCTTGGGGGGAAATCAATCTATAATAGACAATGGCAAAATCCCTCAAGAGACTATTACACCCTTAGAAACCCACAGTGGTAGTTCTATAGTCACCTGTAGTCATTGTGAGTCTGAATAGACTAAAAGGCAACAAGAGAATTGCCTTGTTCTATTTACACATCTGCCTCTTGATCCATGTATAAGTTCTACATGAACGCAATCAAGGGGTCTGAATATCCACATTTTTCAAGGCAATTTTCTGTCCTTAGTGTTCAATGTATCAAACCTGTTATTGAGATGTTTTCAGAATTCTGGTGGAATATACTCAGCATCATATTTTGACACTAGGGGACTTATTTTAATCTCTTCAGTGGCATTCAATCTGAACTTACATATGATCAATGGATGGTCTGCTTCACAGTAGCCTCTGTCATAAGTCCTGATATTGATATTCCATATCCTCTGTCTTTTCCTGCAGATGTAGTTCATTTGATTTTTGTATATTTTATCTGGAGATGTCTATGTATATAATCAATATTTGTGTTGTTGACAAATGTATTTGTGATGAGAAGACATTGGACTTGCAAAATGCTGTCTTGTGTTCCCAGCTTCTTTTCTATCATCAAGAAGATGCTTTCCTTTTTTGTGGGTGGGGGGGGATCACTACCTCGGGTGGTCATGGGCACTACCTAGTGGTGCTACTGAGAGCAGCAGCTGGATTTGAACTGCCAAGCCCGCAGGCCAAAGTCACACACTCAACCACTTATGTCACCAGGGCTCAGCCCAAGAAGATATTTTTCAACAACTCTTTCTTCCTCAGTATTTCTAAATTTGCCTTTCAATAACCTATCATTATCAATGTATCTTTACCCTATATTTTATCTATTTGAGATTGGAGATGTTTGTAAATTTCTTCAATTTCTGCACCACAAACCTTAATGGATGGTGCATAAATTTGACTAATATTTGATTGAATCAGATTTCCTTGTATATAGAAATATAGTACCCTTATATTATATTTCAGTGCTCTAAAACTGATTGTGGCTATAATTCCACAATTCTTCCAAATATGATTGAACATATTGCATGGATTAGATGTCAGTAAAATGTTTCAAAATTCCAAATCAAAGACTAAAGATAAAAAGTATAATCTTTATACAGTGTAACATAAAAGATGTAAGGAATATAATTAAACTATCTAACACATACATGATAAAAAAGATGATATATTTTAAAATATAAAAATTTTTAGAAGACACTGAATATTTAATGTTCATGAAATTATCAAGCTAAAGCATTAAAAAGTTCAGCAAACCCCTGCTACATAAACACAAAGAAAAGCATACCTAGATGCATCATACTAACCTAGCTAAATGAATATGAAATAATCTAAAGAGCATTTTCAAAGATGCAACAGTAAAACTGGTGACTGACTTTTCAGTAGAAATAATGAAAACCATGAAACAATTTTGTTACATTTGAAATTACATAATGTAAACATACTAATTTATGTCCTTTAGGGTCACTATGAATTGGAATCAACTCAATAACTGATTTAATTTTTTTATCTTACAACAAAAATACTGTCAGTGGTCAGATCTTGTAAATCAATTCATTTATTTCAATACATCTTCAATTAAGTAAATAAAACCAAAATCATTTGATCATTTGAGTAATTTTAAGATAATATTGAAAACTAATATGCATACCAATTTTCAATAAACATTTTTATCAAATTATAATTTGAACTATATGTGCTTGATTTAATTAATAGCAATCCAATACCCCTCAATATAGACTATATAGGTGATATCTTAGAAAACATTTGAAATATTGACATGTTAAATACATCCCTAAATATTCATGAACTCAGTGATGCTAGCCATCAGCAGTAATCTTCTCTGAGTTTATCCAATGCAGAAATAAAAACATAAATAAAATATGTAAGGAAAATCCCAGAGTAAAAGAAACACAATTTTGGTTATTTGAAACCCATAGTCTTTCTTGCTAAAATAAATACAAAAGAATCATCCTGAAATGATTGTAATGTAAAAATTGAGAATTATGACAATACAAACACATCAACTTATGAGTTCCAAACCAAATTTTAATGAGTCTATAATGGTCAATTGAAGTGTGAAATGATGAGAGTCTCAATCATTAAAAAAATTACATATGGTTATCTATTGTCAACTTGAGTAAAGGGGTTTAGTCTACCCTGTCATTTAGGTCATGTTAATGAGGGCTCATTGTGGCAGGGCATTCTCCTGAGAATTTTGGGAACTACTGTCTTCCTCCCTAAAGGTAGGATGCACACTCTCCTTGTGATATAATCCTGTTGATAAGCCATATGAAGCTAAGCTGATGGAGTCATAGCCCTGGAGCTGGAGGAATCACATGGATACCCATGCCAGAGCTGAGATGCTTCCTCCAACACAGCATTCACAGGACTTTCCATCTATTGGCCTGTGATCTCCGTGCATTCAGAATCATTGCATGTGGCGCACGAGTCTGAAGAGGATTCAATAGATTGGCATTGGATACATGAGATAATATAGGACTTATGGAGTTGATCTAGACTGGACTGTGATATTTTCTCAATATACAATGGTTCTTTTATATCAAACTATTCCTTATACACACATGAGTGTGAATTTGTTTCTCTAGTGAATCCAGACTAGCACAATCATAAAGCTGTAAAAAAGTTTAATATTCAAAGATGAATATCAGACACCATTTATGACATAAATGAAGAAATTGCAGAACTTAACTGGTGGGCATGAAGTTATGCTATAAAATTTATGATAAAGATAATTTATTTGATAAATATGATAAAGTATTTTATTTGCTTTAGCTTGATGAGAAATGAGTACAGAAGGACAGGATGCCAATTTTGCTTCTAGTTCTCTACCTTGAGCAACTTCGTGGTTGCATAGATTTTCTACAGAAGATAAATTTTAAAGCAAAAAACATTGCTTTAAAGATTAAAAGGTATAATAACTAGAAGAATATATGTTTGTTTAATCCTAGATGACAAGAATGGAAGAAATATGAAAGAGGGAAAAACAAATAATGAATCTGACTCTAAAATATCATGCTGTTTAAAAACATCAGATTAATTTAGAGAAATAAATTAGAGATAAATGCAGCAACCAAAAATCTCCAGTCTGGGCTGAGCCCCGGTAGCGTAGTGGTTGTGTGCAGGACTGCGGCCCACAGGATTGGTGGTTCAAATCCACCAGCAGGAACAAGGCTAGGCCTCCTACTCCCAACAGGGGTCAGTGATGCCCACCAAAAAAAAAAAAAAAAGACAAAAATCTCTAGTCTATATGTATAACCTAATTGAAAGAATTTTCTGAATTGGTGCAGTTGCAATTCATTACCTTTTCATGCACCTCCACAAATTTTACTTTGAATTTCATAGATACTAAAATTAGAAGAAAAGTATTATTTTCTGGTATTAGTTCTATGTTGGTTAGGTGTTGTATTGCTAACATAAACACCTACTAAGAAATTCAAAACTATCAACTGCTTTGTGGGAGAAAGTTGAGGTGTGTTAGGCCTGGTTGACTAGAGAAACAATTCCAGAAATATATATGTATAAGAAAGAACTCTATATTAAGAAGTAATTATCAATAAAGTGTCACAGACCAGTCCAACTCAAGTCCATAAGTCCTTTTCTAGTCCATAAGGCCCTTTCCAGACTCATACAGTCACATGCAATAATGCAGAATGCAGGAAGACCACAGGCGGGTGGGTGCAAAGTCTTGTGGATCCAACACTGGATGAATCTTCAGAGGTCTGAAGTTATTAGCAAGGTGAAGACAGAGAGTGGGAATGTTTCACACCAAAAAAAAATTGCTACTTACTGTTTTTTCTGTATAATTACCCCTTTCTCTGCAAGTCCTGTTGTCTCAATTCAGATTCCTGCAAGCAAGAGTAGAAACACTGATGGAGTAGTTTGAAACCACCAGCCACTCCATGGGAGGAAGAGGCTTTCTACTCGCTTAAAGAGTGACGTCTGCCTAACCCATAGAGGCAATTTTACCCTGCCTTATAGCTTTTCCATGAGTCGGAAATGATTCAATAGAAGTGATAAGAAGTAATTGGCTCAATCAACTTACTTTGTATAGAATATTTCTGTTTTTTGTTATTATTCTGTTAAAACTAAATGCCTGTTTACTATGTTATTGACTGTCATTGAGCTGGTCCTGATTCATAGCAACCTTATACATAAGAACAAAATACTGCCCTTGACTTGTACAATCTTCACAATTCTCATAATGCTTGATTCCATTTTTGCTGTCATTTGTTAATCTATTCTTAGAGGGTCTTCTTTTTCAATGACCTTCCGCTTTTCCAAATGTGAGTCCCTTGTCCAGGAAATACTCTTTCTTGACAATATGCTCAAAATATATATGATACCATGAATTCTTGCCATTCTCCTTTCTTAGGAAGCATTCTGCACTTCTTCTCAAACACATTCATTTATTGTAGAACTTGTCAAATTTCAATACCTTAGTGCTCATTTTAACATCCAAGTACCATTTATCCCCAGCATTTTAATCATGCATTTTATTTTTAAGAGATATTATTTTCAGAACTAAATTTATAATTGGTAGCTGCATGATTATTCACAAATTTCTAAAAAATCAGAGAACTGGCAGAACTGATAAGCTGAGGTCAACTGTAATAAGTAGGAAAGAAAACTTGAAATATACCAGAAGAGCAATAACTGCTCCATAAACCTTGTAATAAATTCAAAACAGAATACAACTGTTAGGTTATTGGGTGGTATCGCTCCATTTATCCATAACTAAGAAGAAATCAGTGTGAGTTCTGTATGAGTCAAATGCATACAGAACACATCCAACATAATTCTCCTATTATTTACAAACAGGTTATTTTCTAACAGTTTCTTTCTCTGCAACTTACTATAGATGCATAAAACATGAAAAATATCAGGAGAACAATGAGAATGATGAAAATGATCAATTACAAGTCTTTACCAAGAACAGTAACAAAGATGATTTAGTGCTAGAAGAAACTTCTGAGGATAGTGCTAGTAAATTTCAACAGTCTTTAGCAATATTATTCTTCAAATGTTTATGCGTGTTTTCATTGAAGAAAAGTCTGTGAGAAATATCCAAGGGAATAGTAGACAGTAAAATTCAATGTGAAATGAAAGCTACTTGTGAAAATTATCTGTAGGATATGCTATATGAAAATACAGTCTATTTTTTATGCAAATTAATTTATGTTAATGACAATGTAAAAGGAATCGTTAGATCTTCTGAGTTCACTTAAGTTTGGTAGACCATGTATTATGTGAATGCCTTCATAAATAAATCATCTGTATTAAATATATGCACATTCGTAGTTATAAAATTTAATGTAGAATGCCTCTTCTAAATTACTAATTTAATATATGTTATGATTAAAATGAACGTAATTCTTGATAATAGAATATCGATCTGTATAATGTGTATATATTATACTTATATAATATGTATATATATATATATATATATATATAATATGTCATTATCACCCAATGGGCAGGACAAACAAAGCCCCCTTAGGACTCTAAAAAGATTTTGTCCATTGCCTGTGACCCTTTCTAGAAAGGAGTAACCAATATAATTTTGTTTTTATATCCCACATTATATTATAGAGTGAAATTTTCTCTTCTGACATGTAAATTTGATTTCAAATTATTACAAATTTCATGAATCATTTTAGGTCTTAAATGATAGCAATGTGGTATTTTAATTTGTTTTATTATAATGTTTATGTCTACTATGTCAACTGGAGATTTAATCACAATAATAGGTCATCATGAACTCTCAAAATTCCGCAGAGGAAAACAGAGTTAATTTCTAGATTCCCTCTCCCTTCTCTTGACCATCAGACTGAAGGCCCTGGTGGCTCCAGTGTCCGCCGTTTTATCATCTTTGTTCTTTACCATAGAACTGAGTGCTTGCTATATTTCATTCACTAAGTAATACATGTATGGGAATCTTTTTTTGCTGAAGATACAATCCAATCTCTGTAATGATTTTTGAGTCAGAAAGGTGCCAGCTGTGCTTACCTCTCACTCGTGAAGAATGAGCTAACTTTTCAGGTGGAGAAGAGCCTTGCAGGAATGGTGGTGAGCTATAGCAAGCCAGACAGGCTGGGTTCATGGCAGAAAAAGAAAAATCTGTCTTAATTTGTACTTTCCCCGTAGGCTTCAAATCCATTTTTAAAATGGACTGAAGCAATAACTAAAGGGATTTGTACCCCAATAAAATTGCCTTTTGAATGACAGCTTTGCTGCTTGGGGAAAATTTACCATATTTCAACTGTTTCTATAATGAGGAGAAGCAAATGTAAACGTAGCTACCTGGACTTCGCCATCGAAGTAAGATAATTATTTCCCAATCAAAAAAAAAAAAAGAACACCCTGCTTTTTCTCTGGCTTGCTCTGTTAGCTTTGGTGTCTGTTAGCTTTGCTTTTTATAGCTTTAATTGAAATTTCATAATCATGGAATTCAAATGAAGAAGAGATTTGAATCAATACTCTGGAACAATATGATTTCCTGAAAGCTCTTCTTGCTTAATATATATATATAATATAAAATATATATGCTTAATATATATTATATATATCAATACCTTTATTATAGATGTGATTTTCTCTCACAGCATAGATTCTCTGCTATGAGGAAACTTGCTATTGCAGAAAATCTTAATGTTATACTCAAAGGAAAGTAAATGAAAGAACAGGTGAGCTTACTTAGATTATAGAATTACCAAATTTGTTGGAGAATATAAAAATTATATACACACAAACAGAAATATATATATATGTGAAAACATTACTAGATTCAGCAAAAACCAAAATGAATTTAGGCTATCTATGATGAAGCACTGTACATTTTTAAAAGAAATGTAATCCCTGTTTCTGATTCATTTGAAATAACCTGATCAAAATTCCATGTAATAAAAGTTATTCAAGGTTCAGTAATTCTTTTGAGCACCCAAATAACATTTTGAAACATTTTTTCCTCTTTTATTATAAATAAACTTGAATCCCAAAATGTCCATCAAGGTCAATAAATTCTCAAGAGACATCAAAATTAAACAGAATTTATAATATTATCTTTCTCCTTTCTACCCAAAATCATTAAAATTGTTAAAGAAGGATTAATTTAGCTGGAAATGTTATGTTGCATAATGACAGACCATCAGACAAAAATCATGAAAGTGCTCCTAGAAATGGATTTTAAAAATAAAAGTTATTTTGAATGCTTATCATCCATTAAAAAATCCACCCAAAATACAGGTATGCCTGAATTTACAGTATTATAGTATTGTCTTATTTTTACCTTAGATATCAGTATATAGTTTGTATAAGACACTTTATTGGGCTGCTATCATCATCTCATTTTCCATATTTCATACACTTCACATTCATTCTCAAAATAACTAGCAGAGATGGGCATTATTGTGGTAATAATTTAACATAAATAACAAAAAAGGAAATGGGAAATTGTGTTGTAGATAATTTAAATATTGTATCTTTAGAGAGATTAAAATATTATGGCAAAACTATTTAATACTTACACCCAGATCCTATCAATTCTTGCAATATTGTGTCTGCAAAAATTTCTTTTAATAATTTTATTGGGGGGCTCTTACAGCAAAATTTATATAATATACTTATATCTTTGTGAAGATTGCCAAAGCCTGTATTTAATATGACAAATAATCAAGTGCATTCTCTATCCAAAGTCATGACAAACAAGCTCCTCTTTGAATTGGTGTTCCTATTTCATCATTGGTTCTTGTTTATTCTTGTGTCAATCTGGGTAGACTAGAGAAACAAAATTCATAAGCACTCATAATTTATGAGTTTTATATGAACAGTAAGTGCACATGAAGAAAGCATCCTAACCCAGTGCTGCCCAAGTCCATATGCCCAACACCAATCTACAAAGTCTTCCTCAATTTCCCAAAACACACGCAACGACACTGACTGCAGGACAAAAGGCAAATCAGTGAACTAGTGAGCATCCCAGCATTGGCAGAGGTCCCCACACAGCTGCTCCAGCACCCAGGGCTGCATCGGAGTAGGTCCATGTGACTTCTCCTCAGGGATGTCTTGCAGGATGTCCAGCTGAGGCAGAGAACTAGCTAAGACAACTGGACGCTGGTCCACCCATCAGAGAGCAAGAGAAAAGACAGGTGAGTCTCTGCCCTTCAATTAACCCACGTGAGTTCATCAGCCAGGTTGGTGCAACAAACCTGAACTATCACCCCTCTTGTCTGTCCGATGACTCTTTTCCACATAGCAGTAATTACTAAGGTAACTCTTTAGATTTTGCCATGGCCTTTCCAAAACCTGAGGTCAAATGATTGTCCATCAAATTGTAAAGAAAATTCTAAGCTATCTCTAGATCATGAGCTACTCGACAGATATCAAAGTAGGAATTTTCACTTCGGAACTTGTTGACTGATTTGCTTGCTCATTGCCCTTGTTGTGGTTTCTGAAGTCACCAATTGTATTCTTGCCTTTGAGACTACATTTTGTGCTCTCTTTGCTTTACTTTCAGAAATTATCATGGTTCACTCACTCCTGTCTTTCAGGTCTCTACTTAACATCCGCTCCTTAGAAAGGGCTTTCCTCATTTACCTCAGTCACCCCGTCTTACTCTACATCTGGCCTCATCCCTTTCTGCCATTTCATACTAATATACTTTTGATCTATTTGATTATGACTTTACTACATACCAACATCACTGTTGTTAGGTGCCATTGAGGCAGTTCTGACCCATAGTGACCCAATGAACAGCAGAACAGAACACTGTCCCATTCTTTACCATCCTCACAATGGTTTCTCTGCTTGAACCTATTGTTGCAGCTAAGGTGTCAATCCATCTCCTTGAGGGACTTCCTCTCCTCTGTGCCCTTCTGCTTTTCCAAATGCAATGTCCTTCTAGAAAATAAATTAATTACTCATTCCTTTTTTACCCTAACATTAACCTAGCCCTAACCCTAGAAAATAAATTTCAAGAGAATAAACAGTTCCCCCCAAACACGTAAGAGTTATTAGTAGATACATAGACTAATAGCAACTTGTAGAATGATGGGGTTATGAGTAAGATTGTGCACTTTCTCTATGTATCTATATTTATATCATATATCTATAGATAGCTAAATAGATAGTTGAATGGATAGATGATAGATAGATAGATGATAGATGATGATGATGATAGATAGATAGATAGATAGATAGATGATAGATAGATAGATAGATAGATAGATAGATAGATAGATAGATAGATAGATAGATAGATGATAGATAGATAGATACTCTTCTGGTACCTCTGAAGGTTTAGAAGGATTTTTTTGTTGTTGTTTTGTTTTTTTGGCATCACTCTCCTCTGGTGGTGGGAGTAGAAGGCCCAGCCTTTGCTCCTATGGAGCCACTGCTGAAATTGAACCTCCATCCCAGTGGGCCGCAGTCCCACGCACAACCACTATGCCACCAGGGCTCAGCCCAGATTTTCTATGTTAAATCATGCCACCAGAATAGTCCAAGTGCTAAATCTAACCCTTTATGAATATAGTGCTACAAGTGAAGTACAGGCGATGGGAGAATGACACATACATGGGAGACCAAATGGATGTAGATACATCTATGCACAGCAAAGGAAAGCCACTGTTTATTGACAGCCACCATGACGTTGAGTAGAGATGCACAGAAAGAGTGAGCATGACAGAAACCTTGATTTGGAGGTTTAGTCTTCACAGCTGTGAAGAACAAATTTCTGTGCTTTCAAGCCTCCCATTTTAGGTTATTTTGTTATGTCAAAACTTGATAACTAAGTCACAGGGTCCAAGGGAAAGACTTTAAGTGGGTATCCAGGGAATACTTACATGAATTTTGTTGAAGCATTCGTTTGCCCCTTTGTGTCGATGCATGCTAATATTTGCCTGTGTGGTGACTCAGGCCAATACACTAACATACTAGAAGGTGAAGGAAGATACTTCTACTTCTTGGACTTCAAAATGACCAGATGATGTGGCCTACATGCACATATGAAGTCATACACGGACTTTCTCTTCCAATTCTTGCTAGGTTTTAAGAACTATATTCCTGTTTTTCAACCTATCCAAACTATCCCAGTCACATTTTCTTCTTTATGGGTTTGCCAAAACATCAAACATCTGTGAGGAAAGACCATATATACTCATATATATGGTTGAGTGTTCCAACACATTTTTTATGCAGTTTTGTGGTAAAATTAGGTACCTTGGCTGACATTCGGGTAAACTTACACTCAAGCATATACAGCAATAGATAATGTTCAATTAATAAAAGATTATGCATTTTTTAGATTATCCATTATTTTGACAAAATTGATACATATTTTCATAGTCAAATGTATTGAAAGCCACCTAGAATTAAGAGTTCAATCTCAACCAGAACTAAGACCTTACCTGTGGTAGTTATATAATTTCATGTCGACTTGAAGATATATTGAAGTGTAAGGGTGTACTCAACCTGTCACTCAAGTAACAGCCTGATGGTGCCTCCTGTGGGTTTGGCCTTCTCCTAAAGAGGGCCCTGGGTCTCTCCCCTTCTGTCTCTGCTTTTCAACTTCAGCTTCCACCGCCATCAGATCCCCATGTCTATATACCCACCAGTCTGTGATCCTCCTGCATTCTGCATCATTGTATGTGGCTGCATAAGTCTGAAGAGGGACTTATGCAATAGAATAGGACTGTGAACAAATATCAGACTTATAGACTTGAGCTGCATTGATTTGGGATGATTTCATGGTATATAATTACTTCTTGGCATAAAGTTCTTTCTGTCACATATACGAGTGTCTGAGATTTGTTTCCCTAGTCAATTCAGGCTAACACACATCATCCTTTCATTCTCACTGAAATTTTTGGAGTCATATGTGATTCTGGCATCAGGCATCTACTATCAGATATACAAGATAATAACTGGATGGCCTTGTGGCCAGCTATTTATTAGACAATCCCAAGGAGAATTACAGATGTTTCTGAAATCACTTGTAAATAGAGAAAATGCAATTAATCTTGAGATAGAACATATCCTGGCTTCTTCTGTTTCAATTATAACAAATTCTGTATTGTATAATATTAAGAAAGAAAGTGAAAGTAGAACAGATACGCACTTCTAACAACTACAGATTTTGTGCAGTCCCCATTTTTGTACTTTGAGTGACATGCTATATTCCTAATATGTCTTTAGCCCAAGAACCAAGAGTAAACCTAATTATAGACTCAATATTATGAGTACAAAAACCCAAGGTTCCTATGAAGATAAATAAGGAATGGCAGTTGGTCTCACTGAAATGATAATGATATAATGATAAATTCTTGAAAGGGGTATTCATAGAATATTCAAAGTTAATAGCTGTTTAAGTTTTAGTATTACAAAGGACATATCATATACATGTATATTTTCCTCCTCTGAAACTTATTGGAAAGCTGATTTACCACTGAGAGTATGTAGAGTCATCATGAGGAAATATGCAGAACTAGAAACAATCATGTGCCACTTTTTACTGTTTGTACAGGGAATTGTATGAAGTGGTGCATTCCATAGGGTCATATGGATTCCACCAAACTAGAGCAGAGTCAACAAAATGCATGCATACTACACAATAATTGGACAGATGCATCCCACCAATCCTAACCCTGAGTATCCAGAAGGGAATATGCATCACTATCACCATAGTCTATTAGCCCAGAGGGATATTGATGATCCATCAATTCTATGCCTAGAATCCAGTAGGACACATTCAACATAAGCACATTTAATAGTGCATTACTTACACAGTCCATTAATGAAAACCACATTTTTTACATATCAACAAAGAATATAAAGTGAAAAACAATACAGTCATGAAAGTAGAGCACAAAGGATCATAAGACATTTGGAGTTGTGTTAAAAAATATTGCTACTTGATTTGCAGTTCATATATGCCGGTGCTTTTCCAAATAAAACATGTTTAAACCTGTCTCTGTGACCAGTAGGTGCCTGAAGAGAGTTTCTCTGAGCAACATACTTGTCTTACTCTCATTGCAGCGCTTTCAAGTCAAAAACAATTACTTCTAAAGGGATACTCTAGGCCCGGAAATGTAGGGCAGAAAGAGCAGCTAAGAAGGTTTTGGTGTAAAGGGAATAATCTTGGTAGATTTTACTACAGGACATAGGATTAGAACACATCATGAAGAAGTTTTCAGAAATTTGAAATCTGAATTGGTTGTGAAAAAAGGCCAGGAAACTTATGCAAACCCATTTCTTTTTCTCTCCCATCACAATAGCGCACCATCTTATTCTTCAAGGATAGTAAGGATTGTACTATAAGAATTTCACTGAGAACCTTACTCCATCCACCCTACTGCCTGTATCTCACCCCCCCTGTTTCATTCTGTTCCTTGAACTCAAAAACCTTTCCAAGGAATCCAATTTGAGACCCTTGTCAAAAATCATGCAATTTTTCGGGGGAAGGCTTCCAAAATGAACAGCTCATATATTTGAAAATAAGAGTTTCACATTTTAATATATTTGCATAATAAAATTGCTATAACTTTAGATAAATACTTTTTGACTTACAGTCTTATTTCAAATGCTTAGCACAGACATGCAATCTTCTTCAGGCACACATACACACACCCAAGCAAGCACACAAACACACGACAATGTCAATGCATATATTCAGGATTTCACACCTCAAACAACTTGTCACCTACCATGTTATCATCTAGGTATCATTCATGCTTGTTACCAATTATTTCAATAAAACAGAAAATAGGGATACTAAAATAGTAACAAGCCATATTCTTAGTCACCTTTTGTGTGAAAAATTAATCTGTGGATGGCGTGTTGTTGAGGCACAAGAATGCAGAAGATGATGGTCATAACAGAAAAACACAGAGTGAAATGGGAACTCAACAGTGAAACTAGATCCGTTAAATTTCCAAATTGTGAACCTGTGCTCTATACAGGCCTTTCTCCTTACTATCAACAGCAGCGTTAAGAATTTTTCTTTTCCCATAGACAGAGTTCTAGATTTTTCCTCCTTCCCTGAAAATACATGTCATGGGGAGAATAAAAAGAAACTCCAAGGGTGCTTTTTAAGCAGTCTCAGCATCGTTTTTCTATGGGATATTAGAATACAAAATCACCTACAAAGAGCAGCTGGATGTCAGCCAGACACCAGTTAGGAAGCAATGCTGAGAGCACTTCCTTTTTGTTTTCCTTTTTTGGACATGTGCATTTGATGGATGATGGCAGTACACTTCAGCAGCTGGCCATGTGCAAAATGGAATGAGACTGGTTAGAAACAGAAGACTTGCCTAAAGAACACCCAGGAGCATACTTAACACTGGGTTTCTGCTTAGAGAAAGGGCAAAACAGATGAATATTTGAAACAATTACCCAAAAGGAGTGTGTGTAATCCAAGTTACACATCACTACTAAGTATCAAACAGAGGATATTATCAGCTTCAAATACAGCAACTACACTTTACACCTAACCAAAAAGTCTCATAATGAAGTCTCATCACTCTTAGGGAATAATTGCATTAGAATCCTTCATACTTTCTAGGTGTACACCAGCTTAATGAGTGTTGGAAAATTAGGCAATAAGTGCCAACAAAAAAGTTCCTCAAACCTTTGAACTCACAGGGAAGAGGAACAGGAAGGGACTATTTACCAAAACAAAAAGTTGATTGAGAGATAGATAATATAAGTTCTGCTCTAGTTAAATACCACAAAAAAAAAATCCATGGCCTTGACTCATGAAAGGTTTAATGAATGGAAAAATGGCATTACTTATTAAGCTTCTCTCTAGTCTAAGAACATATATTCTGATGTAACAGTAAAGGTCAAAATGGGAAAACAGGTATTTCGTACTCATCAAGCAGTACCTTGACCAAATCTGCTACATAAAATCTTTCTTTTTTTTTTAACTAAGATTTTATCAGGGGCTCTTACAGGCTTTATAACAATATATTCATCAATTGTATCAAGCATACCAGGTACATATGTTTCTTTTAAATCACTTTCTTGGGGGCTTGTACATCGCTTTTCACAATACATGAATCCATATACTGTGCCAACCACCTTCACATGCCTGCTGCCATCATCATTCTCCAAATGTCAGCTTTTCCACTTGAGCCCTTGATATCAGCTTTTCATTCTTTCCCTCTGCTCTTGTGCCCCCCGCACCAACCCTCAATACTTTATAAATTATTATTGTTTTGTCATTTCTTACATTGCCTGATGTCTCTTCTCACCCACTCTGCTGCTTGAAACCACCAGTGATTCTGTGTGCTTCTGCACAGGTCCACAGCCAAGCAAACTCTTACGGGCACTTCTAGTTTCTCCAACAGAATGCTATGAGTCAGAACCAAATTGATAGAAGTTGTCTTGCTTTTAGTATGAAATTCAGTTCAGAAAAACCTTTACTGAGCATCTACTACAGGCAAAGTAAAGTAATTTGGTTGCTATGAAGTCTCTTGAATTTAGAAATATTCATAATTGCAACTGTGGGAACTGCATTGCCAAATTAATCAGTTTCTCACCACAGGCAATGTAAGTAAAATTATATAAAAATATTTGTGTTTTTTTCCAAAGGGAAAAAAAAGTTCTGCACATGAATGAATTAATCTCTTCTTAATGAACTATAGTACAACATATAGCAAATAGTTTTTATCTACCGTGAAGCCTTATAATTAAAAATTAGATGTGCTCACCTATAGTTTAGGTAATGAAATTCTCTTTCTACATTTGAAGTTAAAGTATATAATATAAAGTTAGAAGTCATTGTACTAAGTACTCTATTTATTTTTTAAAATAAGCTGTGACTACCAATTATTTTCTAGAATCCAGTATCCATGAATGAAGACTGAGGTGTTTGAATATGAATTCAGACAGTGTGACTCAACAAAAGGAACTCTGCATTTGCAGTCAGAGATCAGAATTCTGTTCTGTCTTCCTCCAAGGTCATAGAGAAAAGCTCATGGCAAATGTAATTTGGCTTTTCCAAGGCTTCTGGTTTCTCAATTTTACAATGATGGAATTTTGGCTTAATCTTTTCTGTCTGACTCCAGAAGGCTTAATGAGGCACAGGAGAGCAGAGGAAGTAAATTACTGTCCATTCATCATTCATTTATTCACTCACTCACATATTCCTTGATTCATTTGTTCCCTAAATATTTCTGAGCAACATATATTTGCTCAGACTTTAATGAAATTAATAAGTCACTTTTCCAAGGATATATATATGTGTGTATATACATATATACATATATATCACAATAAGAGTTCCACAAGATATGGAATGAACTCTGAGGCAGTTAGAGAAAGCATTTATACTTTGAAGTTTGACCTAGGATCTAGAATATGGTACTCATTTATTATTTAGTCCAGTCAGTAAAGAAAACATTTACTGAGTGCTTAATTTATAACAGGCATGAGGCCATGAGCTGAGGATACATAAATGATTACAAACAGACTTCTACGATTAGGAGTCTATAGACTATAGCACAGAACGACATGTTCAATATTTAGCACAGGTTGCTGTGGGTGCATAAAAGTGGAGCATCTCCCCAAACTAGGCCACAAACATGCTTTATTTTTCTCTTAAAAGTCAAGGTTATGAGATTAGGAACTTTTATTTCCTCTCATATTAGACAAAATCATGATGTTATAGAATATATTTCAATCCATTGTGTCCGAGTAGAAAGGGCCTCCACAGAATTTTCAGTGACAATCTTGGGGGAAATAGATCAGCTAGTTTTCTGAGAAACCTCTAGGTGAACTCACACTTACAAATTTTCAGGTAGCCACTGAATATATTACTTTTGCACCAGCTAGTAGCCTACAAATATGCATTAGAAAAACACTTTTCTATCCTATCCTTCCATGGTTCCCATACTGCTCCATAGAGCCCTACTAGGGGGGTTGAATTATGTAGTGCACCAAGTGGAAGGTCAGTAGTTCAAACCTACCAGCCACTTCAGGGATTTACAGCCTCAGAAACACTAAGAGCCAGTTTTACTCTGTCCTATAATTCAGAATTTACTTGATGGCTGTGGGTTCACAGTGTCTTTCTCAAACTCCAAGAGTAGATTTGGGACCTGAATCTGGTCATTCTGTACCTCCTAATGACAGGGACTCTTCAGCAATGGTCCGTAGTATGGCAATGATCTTTCTTCCAACGGCCCGGCCCACTGATTCGTCTAAAGGGAAGCACAGGAACAAATGCAATTAGAATATGATGACGTTCAGCATTTGCACAAATATTGCTAAGACGCTAGACTCGAATATTTTATAGACACCAACTAGTCAGCTATCCTGACGCAAGGAAGAGTGTATTATCAAATGTAACAACAAAGAAAAGCAAATTGTCAAAAAGGGCCAAGGCATAATCGAAAGCGATATAAAAGAAACACGACATATAGATAGGGTATAGGTAGGTGGATAATTCAAGACGTTGAATGAGATCAATCATATGTCTTTATAAATAGTATAACAAATGAGTTTGGAGAACTAAAGCTAGGTTTGAGGGTACAGAAGGATGCTCATCAGGACATTGACAACATTTACTTTATAAGAGAAGTGTCTTTTTGACTGAAGAATGCATAAATTGGTGGAAGAAGTTTGAAGCAAGATGTGTGTGGGGACTATAAAAGGCATCTCGAAAAAAAAGAATGAAGTGGTTGAAAGAAAAGAGGACTAATGATTACTTCCATAAAAATAGAGTGAGCCAGGCTGGGTGGTTCAAATCCAGCAGCAGCTCTCAGGAGCAGCACTGGGTAGCACCCACAACCACCAGAGGCAGTGATGTCCTCTCCCCTAAAACAAACAAACAAACAAACAAACAAACAAACAAACAAACAAAAATATAGGGCTAAGCCCCGGTGGCGTAATGATTGTGTGCGGGACTGCGGCCCATTGGGATGGAGGTTCAATTCCAGCTCCACGGAGCAAAGGCTGGGCCTCCTACTCCTACCACCTGAGGGCAGTGATGGCCCCCCCCCAAAAAAAATAGAGTGAGCAGAATCTGGGCATTGGGGGTGAGAGGCATACAGACTTGTTTAGCATTTGTCTCTTGAGAGGAAAACTAACTAATGAGATCTATCACCAAATAGGAAGTAAAATAAAGGATAATCTTGAGGAGAAGACATATTCAGTTCTGTCACAATCATGATGAACTTGAAAAACACTGAGAACCATTCAGTAGATAATTTAAACATTTGTGGCTACATAGTTTGAAAATTGTGACAATGTCTCTGTAAATAGTCATGCCTATAGATGATGTAAATTGGTGGGTTTTCAGGTTGAACTAGGAGAAGCTAAGAATTTGACTTAGTGGAGAGGAATAATACACATGTGTGTATAAGTGTACAACCTACTATTCTAGAAATTGTATATATATATGTGTGTGTGTGTGTATATATATAATATATATATATATATATATATATATATATATATATATCCCAGCATTCTAAATCAATGGGAAGAGAAAATGCTTCTTCAAGGGGGGGATTAGGCAATACTATTAAAAGCAGTGGTAGCATTTTAAAAGATAAATAAGCAAGCATCGTATTTGTGGTGAACATATCATTGGTTAGTTTATGAACATTGTTTCAGTGAAAGAGGGTTAAAAGAAATAGAGGACATTTGGGGCACAAGTCAGTCTTCAAAGACATTTGACATTAAAAAAGAAAGCATAGATGGTAGTAGCTAAAGGAGGATATAAATGAGAAAGAAAAGTTTATTTTGGATTTTTATTTGCTCACTTATTAAGAAAGGAAATATTTTAGTTTGTTTATTTGAATATGTTTATTTGGTGTTTGCAAAAATCAAGCAGGAAAAATGTGAACTAAATAGTTCATGGAGTCAGGTCCAAAAGAATCAAGAAAAAATGAGTTATGAAATTGGAGGTAGGTAGGAAGAAATCGGGTTTACAAATGGAATATAGCTATGTGGTGGTTGTCTGCTCTGTGGGTTGGTCGTGGACCTGTGACGAGTGACAGTATTGACATGGGGATGATGTGGCAAAGAGGAGGAGAACTGTAAGGTTGTCAAGGTTACCACTTGTCTGGTAGCCTCTTTCTTTTCCCAATGCAATGGGAGGCCCAGGAGGCCAAGTGGCATAGTGGCTATGCATAGTGCTGGTAACCATGAAGGCAAGCCACCAGGTGCTCAAGGGGAGAAAGCCAGCACCTTCCTCTTCAGTAACAAGTTACAGTCTCAGAAACTCACAGGGGCCATTCTAGCCTGTCCTATAGGGTTGCTGTAAGTGGTCCTCTACTGGAGAGGAGTGAGTGAGAGGCACGTAGTGATTCAGTGGGTTAGGCATCTTGCTGCTATCTATAAAGTTCGCAATGCACATGGAATCAGAATCAACCCACTAGAAGTGGGTTCGGTCGTTGTTGATGTCCAATGGTAGGAGGTACAAAGAGTTGAGCGTTCGAAAAATATCACTGATAAAAGTTTCTCTAAATGGTGTCATCTAGACAGAATTGGGCAAAGTGGGGGGTGGGGTGGGGAAAAGGGACAATGGAAGATATTCTCACACAAAGGGGAAGTGAAGGTGTGAGTTTTCTGGGATGCTTGACCTCCGTTCGTGCTTCTTAACCCAGAAAGAACTCACATGGTGGAAGCATTTTCAATCCAAGTGGCTTTTGCAAGGGATGAGGAAGTTTCAGGTGTCCCACTCTCAGAAAGTACACAAGCATGGAAGGCAGTGTGGTGGGGCCGTGGGAAACCTCACTACAGGAGCTTTGGAGGAGCACAAAAACCAGGAGGAAGAGGGCCAGAAAGTGGAGTCTTCACAAAAGGGACAAAAAGCTGAGGATACAGAAAGGATGGGCCCTGTTCAGGCCTGCGTGTGCTGTGGGCACACACAAGGGAGAGCTCCTCACACTGAGCTGTAAGAGAGCACACCCCAAAGAGAGGAGCAGCTTGCCTCAGTGTGCTACTTATCACCTTCTCTCCTCACTCAGGGGCAGGGGTGTGCTGGAGAGTACTGGCCAACCTTACTGGCTGAGTTTAGGTGCACTTGTATGATGTATTATTGTTGGCATCTAATGTGGGTGTGCCCAGATTGGCTTCCTCCTGGGTTTAGGTGGTCTGGTCTGTGCACGCCCAGTTCTGGATTTTCCCATAGATGTCTAAAGCATGCCTGGCTTCTTTGAAATCCTTTTATTGTGCCATTTGATGAAGACGCTCACACTTTATTCCCAATCTATCTACCTATCAAAGACACATCCCCCGCTATGGTTCCCCTGCCTAAAGGAAGATGAAGAGCAGATAGAACGCATTTCCTTATCAATAGAAGAGACCATTGATGGTGAAACGATATGGATAGGAAAGTTAGGAGGTTCATATCTCCCCCACATTGACTTAATGCATTCTTGGTTTCAGGGGTCTAGGAACAAGGGCACAGGAATACAATAAAATTCTGGGGTGCCAAATCACATGTCTCTGGAAAGGGAAGATATACTATAGACAGTCAAACAATAGTAGATGAACCATCAGAAAGGCAGCCAAAGATGAATGGTGTGCCATCAGCCAAATGTAAAACTAACTCCTCATTCCACTATGCCCTTGAATTAGTGAGGACACCTTTAAAGCTCTTCTTCCAATATTTCCTTCAATTAAACTCACTGACTCTGTCCAAATATTTTCTTTGACTCTGATCTGAATGTTGTCTCTGATCTGAAGTTGTCTTTCTTGTGAGCAGGATACGAATCAAAAGAAGAGAGACTTCAAATATTGAGTTTGTCCTTGGTAACATCAGATTATAAAATGTTTCAAGTTAAGGTCTAGAAAGTGTAGATTTATACACATATTAAAAAAATTTTAAGCAGGCAGGGGCAATATTAGATTTTTTTTAGGAACTCAATGTAGCAGGTAGGCAAGACTTAAATGAGAGACTATGAAAGAAAAAATGAAGGATTATATTATCTTGAATTTGCTAGATAAAATCTTTACATATCTTTGATAACCAAACAAATGTGAGTTGTGAAGAAATAAATTTGTAGAGAATGATGCTAGCTGAAAGAAAATTTCAGAAAATATATATTAAATTAAGATTCCTACTTCAGTCCACATGGATCACTGATTAAATCAAATATGTCCCTCTACAACAATCAATTCATGTAAAAATTGACTAGTGAGCACATATTATTTATTTGAAAATGACTTCAACTTTCTATCATATCTCAGACACTATGAAGATGCTAGAAATCTGAGTGCAACTCAAGTTTTATCTTTTATCATCTTCTAGGCAAGACGGAGGAGAAAGAGGGGGCTTTTCTACTCCTGCAAACTGTTCGTCTCAGAGCTTCACAAGAGCAGTCCTGTATGCTTGCTATGAGTTATGAGTCAGTGACAATGAGTGAGGTCATGAGGAAAACCAGAAAATAAACAAGAACAAATAATGAGCTAAAGGCAATATCAGAACCATGCTATGGCAATGTAGGAGCAGTAGTTAAGTCAAGAACAAATGTTGTGCTAAAGTCAATTTTAGAAATAGACTGTGGTAGTCCAGTAATACAGCTGTTAAGCTCGCTGGCTAACAGAAAGTAAGTGTGTCAAACACACCAGCTGCTCCTCAAGAGCACGTTCAACAGTGCAGCCTCGGGAACTCTAGGGGTGGGTCTCCTACATTCTGAGGCGTTTCCATGATTTGGAATCAACCCAGTGGCACAAATCAACAGCAGCCGAAAAGCAAAGGTACGATAACGGAGGTAAGGGAGCAGACATCCCAGTGGACAGCAAAATGGCTTCAAGAGCAATTAGGGGCTAGTGCATTTGTGGAGGAGTCATTCATGGAAAATACCAGGATATGAATTCAATTCCTCGGTGTTGCAAATAGGTAAGTATTCTGATATTAACTAAGAGATTGACAGTTTGTATCAACCTAAAAGTGACCTGGAGAAAAACTCCCAGACATTGAAAACACACAGAATGTCTCCATGAGTTGAAAGTGGAATTGAATCAACAGCAACTGATTTTTTATCAGGTCGTGAAGTTGGAAAGGAAACTATGGTAGATGTGGAAGGTGTTGAATGACCTGACAAGGGGACCCTGATGCTGAAGATGCTGTTTAAATCAGATATCAAAGATGAGGCCTGAGATTGTGACAACATTTATCAAGCCATGTGCCAACACTTAAGTTGCAGATTTACAAAGCATATTTAATTTATTTCTCCAAGACACCATGTAAGTCAGAATTAACCCCATTTCACTGATTGGAAAGTTAACACTTGTGAATACGTAAGTGTAGAAGGCAATATTTGAAACCAGGCCGCTTGCCTCTGATATATTGCCACTGAAAGAGATAGGAAAGAGGTTACAGATGTCCGTCAATAAAAGTATACAACTTACAATTCAAAAGGGCCACCCACAAGGACAAACTAATCAGAGATGAACACCAGTATGAGAAACAAAGCACAAACAGTATCGAAAACTAGATCAGGCCCAAAGTGTATCATAGACATGTGGGCGTGTTGGGGAAGGTTGGAGGGAAATGGACACCTACTAATAAATACAATTGGGAAGAAAATGTTCTGAAAATGATTGGAGGTATATTCGTACAACTCTTTTGAATATGATTGAACTACAGAAGTATATGATATCTGAACCTTATGGCAATAAAATGAAATTTTTGAAACATGATACAATTTACCTACCTGTTTCAAAAATAACTGATCTTGAATAATGGATTCGAGGGGAAGTGCCTGTTAGAGAGCTGTGGCAGTGGTCAAATCACCAGAACCTAAAACTAAGGATGTGCCTACAGGGGAGTAAAATTGAGAGGACTTGTTAACTGACTATTTATAATTATTAGGATTATAATTATTAGGAGTAAAATTGAGAGGACTTGTTAACTGACTATTTATAATTATTAGGATTGGGATGCTAAGAAAAAGCAGGAAGAGATTTAGTTATCAGGCCAATAAACTAAGTTAATAAAAGTATCATATACCAAAGTATGAAAAACTAAGAAAACATCGATTTTAGTAGAAGCATTTGAGAAATTCAAGAGTGGCAATAAGAAATCCATCCAAAACTTAGTAGTATATAATTATTACAAAATGAACCACAAGATGTAGAATAGTATCCATCAAATAGGCATTTGAACATACATGAGGATCTGATATAAATTTTTAAAAGAAAGCTTGAAAGAGAAGTCATTTAGATACAGAATATTTGGAAATCCTATTTTCAATGGAAAACTAGAATTAGAGAGAAACCTCAAAGGAGAGTTATCATAGCAACAGTAGAGAAGAAGCAAGAGAGATCACTTAATCATACCCAGTGCTGACTTAAGGTCCTCACTCTTCTGAGTAATATCTTTTGAGTTGTCTGTGATAATGTCACCAAGAACCTAGAAGAATGACCTACAGGTTACCATGTGAAAATATGTGTGACCACAAACTCTCAAAAATTCTTATATGAGTGATGGAGAGCTGTTGAAACCCGATGCTGCCTGTGTGATGAGCAAAGATGACTGCTGCAAGGCCCAAAGCCCCACAGACCCACAGTTGATGGTCCATTCTAGCCTGGCCCCCAGATGGAGCTGTGTGTTCACCAGGACAGCGACAGAATAGCATGATGTTACAGTGGGGGAGGGGGGGGGTGAGGGGCGGTGGGGGGCATTTGTCTGTAGATGACCATTTGACAAGAAAGTATTTTTCTTCAGATGTAGATTTTTTTCAATAATACATTTTCAATAATACATTGAAAAGATCTAACTGAAAGCCTAATCTGTGCCTTGCCCTGGGTTACACCTCCCAGTATTAAGTGTAAAAGGAGACGAAAATTCTTGGAATATATTAGCAATCTGCTCCATCATTTCCCAGATTTAATTTATGGGAAAATAAGCAATACTGGGTTTTCTATCTAATGTGTAATCAATATAGGTCATCCAATGTTTTAAAATATTATTTTTGCATTGTATGGCAGAAAGAACAATTATAAAGTGATACCAGTTTCTATAAAGTGAAGAAATTATTGAGGTTTACAGAAGTTTACATACCACATTGAATTACATATGTATGTATAAGGGTAAATGAATACCTTTACAGACCCTTAAGCTGGCATCACATTTATGTACTCAAAGTATCACTGAACTCAAAGGAACATATTGTGCTTATACATTTTCACAAGTATTAATGTTTCATGTAGAATTTTGATCTTAACAATTTCTTTTATAATGGGTACTACCAAGGCTCATATTTACTCCCCTTTCTCACTTTGAAACAGTCTATATATTTACATGAAAATAACACCTTTGTTCCTGAGAAAACCATCCATTGCTTATTCTTTACCCAGAATTACAATAATCCTGTATTTGTGACAACTTAATCAGCTCCACAGCAACCCATTGTGACGTTATAAACAGAGGATGAAAACTTCAAGTTGAAAATGAGAAGTTGGAATTGAGCCCTAACAAGAAAAAAAATATTTTTCAAAATAAATATTCTGAAGGACAGGAAAAGATTTTTAAACAAGGACTATGAAGAGTATAGGGAAAACATAGCCGAGCCGTTTATCAAAGTTTCCCTTGGCGTGTCAGCAGGCCCTTTGGAACTGACAGTGGTGATCTAAACGCTTCGATCATAATAGAAGTGTTAACAGTGATAGGAACAAATAATATTAAACACTGTCAACTGTAACATTTCATTTTCACTAGCCAGATGCTGTTGCTGCACAGAAGAATGCAATGAGGAGAAAAAGACTTAACTTGTGAGTCATTGGAGATAAGAAGCGAGTAACGTTATTGCCAATTTGAACAGAGGCTTTAAAGAAAAGGAAAGGAAAGAAAGGGAGAGGGGAAGGCAGGAGAGAAGAACAGAAGAACAAATCCAGTCATGACACCTTTCAGTAATAATGATGGCAAAAGAAAGTTACAAGATAGAAGCAAGCCTGTAATAAAAACAAAAAAATGCTTATATTATTTTAAAATAGAAACTGCTTACAACACATAGGGAACACATATGAGGAGGTACCCCCCAAAATGGATTTTCTTCAAAACTATGTATTTAAATAGTTTGACAAAATGTTACCACCTTCAAAGAACTCTCCATTACCCTCAATACATTCATCAAATCTGTGATTCCATTCTTGCTTTTAAAATTCATCTGTTTGGATGGCTGAGAGCACCTCCCTTATTTCTTTTTCCTTCATCTCTTTTAAAAAAAATTTTTATCATTTTATTGGGAAAGTGTACAACTCTTATCACAATGCACACATGCATTCATTGTGTCAAATACTTTTGTACATTTGTTTCCCTCATTATTCTCAGAACACTTGCTTTCTGCTTGAGCCCCTGGTATCTACTCCTTAATTTTCTTAATTTTCACTTCCCCTCTTGCACCTCCCTGCCCCATCATGAACACTTGAGAATTTATAATTTATTACTATTTCTTCAAATCTTACACCATTTAATGTCTTCCTTCACCCACTTCTCCACTGTCCATCTCCCAGGGAGGAGGTTATGCATATATATATTCCTGCAATCTGTTCTGCCATTCTACCAACCTTCCCTCTACCCTCCCATTTTCGCCCATCTCACCACTGGTCTGAGGGGTTCTTCTGTCTTAGAATTCCTGTGTTTTCAGTTCCTATCTGTACAAGAGTACATTTTCCAATCCAGTCTGATTTGTAAGGTATAATTGGGATCGTGGTAGTACGTGTGTATGTGTGTGTGTGTGAGCATTTAAGAACTAGAGGGATATTATTTGTTTCATTGTTGCTATGCTGCACCCTGACTGGCTTGTCCCTCCCTGAGAACCTTGGGCTCCCCCTCCTTCACAGTAGTATGATTTTTTTGTTGCTCTTGTTATTTGATGCCTGATAGCTGAGCCCCTCAACACCTCATGATCACCGAGGCTATTATGCTTCTTCTATATGGGCTTGCTGGCTTCTCAGCTAAGTGATCACTTGTTTGTCTTCAATCCTTTAAGGCCCTAGACTCTGTATCCCTTGATAGCCAGGTACCATCAGCTTTCTTCATCACTTTTACTTATGCTTCCACTTTGTCTACAGTGATCCTGTCAGGACAGACTGGTGTGCTTCTTCCATGTGGGATTTATTGTTTCTCAGCTAGACCCCAGACATATATTTCCATAGCCCTACCTTTGCATCCACTTTGCCTTGGCCACCCAGGAGCGCTGCATATCTGCAGAGAAGGCCTACCACGAGCAGCTTTCCGTGGCCGAGATCACCAACGCCTGCTTTGAGCTGCCAACCAGCGGGTCAAGTGTGACCCCCATCTCAGGAAGCACATGGCCTGCTGTCTTCTGTACCATGAAGATGTGGTGCCCAAGGACGTCTACACCGCCATCGCCGCCATCAAGACCAAGGGCAGTATCCACTTTGTGGACTGGTGCCCGACGGGATTCAAGGTTGTTATCAACTACCAGCCCCCCACTGTGGGTGTGGGGGGTGACCTGGCCAAGGTGCAGCGTGCCGTTGCGTGCTGAGCAACACCACCGCCATCGCTGAGACCTGGGCTTGCCGAGACCACACATTAGACTTGATGTGCGTGGAGCGGGCGTTTGTGCACTGGAACCTGGGCGAGGCCATGGGAGAGGGTGAGTTCTCTGAGGGCCGCCAGGATATGGCTACCCGGGAGAAGGATTACGAGGGGTGGGCATCGACTCCTACGAGGACAAGCATGAAGGGGAAGAGTAGAGACTGGCTCCCAAAGTTCATCCCTGTGTTCATTGCAAAATCCTTTTGAAATAAAGTCTCCTTGCACAGTTTCTTGTCAGCTCTGTAAGTGCTTACGCTTCTGCTGTGTCCTCCTTTTGTGCTGGTGCTGTCGCCACCGCCGCCTGTCCACATGCTGCTCACCACCCTTCCCCTCAGTGGCCCAAAGGGCCCCTGGCCAGGCCCGGGAAGCATGACCCTAGGGGACCTTGTGGAAAGGACGAGGGACCGTGGGGGTGTCGGGAGGAAGTGAGGTGCTAGTCGTGGACCTCTCTTTCCAGCTGCAGACGTTTACAGGAGGACTCCTCATTTCCTGAGGAGGTACCGGTGCTGGAACCCAGGCTTGGCCCAGGTTCTGGTGCGTTCGTTCTGAGGCTTGGGTCACGATGCTGGGCTGGCCCAGGCTTCCTGGGCTTGGAGCCTAGTCATCCACTAAGATTAGCTCCTGGAACCCTCTGAGCCGCCACACTTCCCATTTGCTTTGCGTAGATTGCTGTCTGTCTTAATGCGCTCTAGGGCTTGGGCTGTGCCATTAAAGTCAGGACACGCATCTCCCTCCCCAAAAAATTAAAATGGATTTTAACTGCCTCATACTGTTATCACTGCAGACATTTACTGAGCCATCTAGCAGTACATGCCTTTGTCCACTGCGGTTCATGCTATTTAAGATACATTACATTTTATCCAAGTATGTTATTACGCTAGAAATTTATTCTTAGACCATAAATCCATGTTTATGACCATTATAATTTTTACAGTATTGATTCTATAAGGTTGTATTTCTGACTTCCTCATTATAAACACTTTATTACATATTTATAATATATGAAATTTTCATTTTAAAATTTTTCCTAAACTTCCAACTTCCTTCTTGTCTCTTCTTTTCATTGACTGCCAAATAATTTTATTTGAGCATTGACTTGATTGACTATATAATCAGTGAATAATACATTATTTGAAAATAAAACCAAAGTTTATCAATCTGAGGGTAAAGTGGGTAAAGATAGACAGCATATTCTTTCTTCAAATATGTGTTTGTGAAGAAAACTTTTGAAATCTATATTTAGAGATATTGAAATCAATATACATGGGAATGTGAGAGCAATATCATAATAAAAGGAGAGAAAGCTTTTTACACACAATTAAAGCTGCATTATTTTTTAATACCTTGAAGGGTGGGCCTTAATTTGGGCTCTAAATTCTATATTGGAAATGGAGAGAGAGAGAGAGAGAGAGAGAGAGAGAGAGAGAGAGAGAGAGAGAGAGAGAAAGAGAGAGACTTTAGATTCACAGTTCCTGTAAGATAAAAATTCAAAGGTGGTTTGAGGAAATTATTTTGAATTTTTTTTCAGAAAGAAGACTAGCACTATTAACTGGGTTTCTGACAAAGGTACACATGTGATAAAGTACAGATTTCATTATAAGTTTATATCATAATATATTAACCACTTTGGTTGGTCAGAAAGAGAAAGAGAGGATCTGTTATGTTTTTTAAAGTGTGTACCAAGTTTTAAACTCTAATGAGAGTATATTTTCTATAATTCAGAGCTCTCACTTAGGAACAAAGATAGGAGAAATCACTTCATCTCAGGGAAGCAGGTCTCTTTCTCCCCTTCCTCTCTTCTTAAATAAGTAGTGGGACGGGCACAGTGTTGGTCCCAGAAAAATGTCTCTCTTTACCCCTAAGCTTCTCTCCAAAGATATCTAGCAGCACAGACTGCACTTATCAAGAGAATAGTGCAGCATTGCAAGCACTATCAAGAGGTTGAATTTGGCCCTAATGGAGTCTGATTCTAATTTTGGTCAAACTCAAAGGGTACAAGGACAAATACTGCAGCAGTGTTTACTAATTCTCTCCATCCCTAACCTCTTTCAAAAATTCCAGACTCACCACAATGTGTGCCTTGTATGGAGAGAGCCCTGTGCTCAACCCCGGAGGCCTAACCCTGTCAGGGCTTGTTAGGGGTCACGTACCAGATGCTGCTCACCAAACTGCTGAAACATGATAGTGACTTGAATCTCACACCAGATAGCACACTGCTTTCTTTAAATCCATCACCTCACTTGCAGACTCTTCAGTGCCTGTTCCAGACTTTTAATTAATTAACTTATTTTCTACTTGAACAGAACTGGCACCACTGCACACTTTTTTCTTCAGTATTAACAAATGAGTCCTCCAAACAGACTAGATGGCAATCTCATGCCACAACACAGGACACACTCATGATGTCCCCATGTGATCCTCTGGGGACGAGAGTCTCTCTCTACTGTTCCAATCAAAACACCAAAGCTGAAGCCATAGTCTGAGAACGTACTACAAGCTGTTATTGTTCACAAGAGAGTATGACTTAGGGTTAGAGAAGTCATTTTTTGTGCTTTGACTGAAATGGTGCAAAGACACTGGAATTCTGAGAAGGTGGGGAGGAGAGGGTGACAGAGAGCTTGAAATGGGGAGGGGCCTAAGCAATTAAATAGCGTTTCAGGATTTCGCCACCATAAGGCATTGCTTTATTTTACAAAGAAAAGTTTCACAGTGAAGGAACTATGTCAACACAAAACTCACCAAGAAATCAGTACTGACACCACCAGCAGCAGAACAAAACTCTATCACATGACAACTGCCATGACACCCAGGGAATGAGCACAATAATGGGCATGTGTAAGTTGGAGAGAGACTTCCTAAAGCAATGAGTGCGTGTTCTTTACTGTCAGGACCCTAAAAGTAAAGCTGAGAAAGAATGAGAAACTCTTGCAGAGTAAAGAGGAAGGAAAATAAATGCTGGACTCTAGGAGATAAAACTTGATTAATGTCTATGAAGTAGGTCGTCATACTGTATCCCTCTCCTTGTTCTAATGAGGATTATTACATTGTGGAGATTTAGCATGACTTGCTGGTGTTTAGAAGCTATATAGTAAAGGCTTTCAAGGTAAAAGAGCTCATATCTGGAGTATACTCTCAACTGGTTTTAAAAAATAGTAATAGTGTTTCTATAGGAAAATAGGAAGGATAATGAAGCAACACTGGCAAGTAATGCATTAATATTTGGTGTTTCTGAATTATGGAAACACATTTTGCTATCACTACCATTATGTTTAATAGGCTATTATTTCAAAACCGAGAAAGATAAATATAATTTTCAGGCATACAATCGCTCATATTAAACACTCATTTGGAGAATGACGACTGGCAGGGGATCACTCAAATTCATATTTAATATTCCTGATTTTTTTTCTTGGCATCCTTTTTAGCTTTTAAGGTTCTAAGTAGATGGCAAAATTCTAAATGCACTTTGCTTCCATTGAAATAAACAGCTGGTAAGAAACATCAACATGCTTCTCCCAGGCAGACTTGGACTACTGCAGGCTCTTCTTCCTCAAGTCATGCCATCAGCCTCACCTGTCTCTGCATTCCTCAGATCTCAGCCACACTGGCTCTCCTGCAGTCCCTCAAATGGGCTAAGCTTTATCCTGACTCTGGCTGTCACCATTTCCTCAAACTCCCTGACAGGAAGCTGTTCAGGAAGTTTTTTATGTCCTAAGACCAACCATTCCTTTGGAGAAAAATCCAAGTACTTAAAGAAATATCTTAACCAGGAAACGCTGTTTCTGCACAATCCTTATTTTTCAATCAATGAAGAACCATTGAGAACAATATGCACTACCCCTATAAAAATCAAAAATCAAATGCCATTATCTCCATGCTTTTATGCCAAAAAATGGGGGTAAAGGAAAGAAAAGACCTTCGACAAACTGAAAACAAGAAAATACCCTTTTGCATCTATTAGTGGCAGGAAAAACTGCTTCCCAAAATATAGAAAGACAGATGAAGCCAAAATCACAGCCAAGATTTGTATATCAGGAACCAAAGCCACATAAATCCTGATAAATTTCTGGATATTGATTCGTTTGAGGCTTGCATTCTCCTGGGATTCTTCTGGCACTGAGAGTTTTCGCAGGAATCTATATACTTTACATTCAGGAAATGTGGCAATATTTCATGGTACAGGTCCAAGAAGTTTCATTCCTGGATCTGGCAGTGCCAATGAGATTAATTTTTGTGAATTACACCTGGGATCTTCTCCATCATAAGGATCTACTCTCTCCTGTGGAAATGACTTTTTTAAAACCCTGTCTCATAACTTTGGAGGAAAGGCTATTTGATTCACACCTTCCTTTCTATCTTCTAAGTGAGGGTGCTTATGATGTCTCAGAGCAGAAACACAAGTCTATAAAGGAAGTAGAATTTAATTGGAAATTGATAGCATAGCCTTCCTTTATCAGGCACCCCAGAATTCAGTGGATTATTTATGGGCCTGTTAACTGAAAGGGGAATAGTTTAAAACCACCAGAGTCTATGTGGGAGAAAAATTAGGCTTTCTGTCACTGTAAAAATTTCTAGCCTCTGAAATCCAAAGGGATACTTCTTCCTTGCTGTACAGGATTCCTCTGCGTCAGAATTAACTCGATCACAGTGAGTTCGGTTCAGTATGAAGCCTCTTAGGCCACATCAGGACATCAACAGAATTCAGTAGACTAACAGAACATAGTAACTGCTTGAACTTAAAAGATTCTTTCTGAGGAGTTCTTAGGAAATCCTAAAGTAAAAATATGAAATTAAAGCAAGTATAGTACAAGAATTTGAAATCTACATTGTCTGCAATCAGGGTAAACATTGAATAAAATCCCAGTCATAACTAACCAAAACACAAAAAATTCCATAAAGCGAAATGTAAACTCACTGTCACTGAATCGATTCTAACTCATAGCAATGTTATGGGATAGGGTAGAACTGCCTCTGTGGGTTTCTGCTATTGTAACTCTTTACAAAAGTAGACAGCCTCATTTTTAACCTGAGGAGCACCTGTCCTTAAAGTTAACACCTCACTGCATAACCACTATGTCACCAAGGTTTCTCAATTCCTAACCAGGTTAGCATAAACCACTGTGGCAGTCATTTGCTTACGTTAATGTTATAATTTAAATGTAGGGGTGGAGTCTGGCCTGTTAATCAGGAGAAAGCCATTGAGTAGCCGATGAGGCCTCTGTGTGGGCATGCCTTTTACCTGAGACTCCAGGGAAATCTCGTGATATTTCCCTCGTAAAGATGAGAAGCTATCTTCCCCACTTGTTTGAAGTTAGTTTCAGAGATGATTAACCACAGGCAACACAGAATGGCGGTGGCTGAGAGCCTGGAGTAGCCGCTGGAGAGACCACACGGCTTAACCCTGATGAAGAGAGACCTCTGAAGCTGGAGTGGCATGCTGTTGATGGACCTGAGCCCTGGAAGTGAGGAGCCATGGGGAGACCCCTGCCAGTACCAGAATTCTGCACCCACGTACCTGTGACTTCCTGAGTCGGAAGCAGACTTTATAGACTGATTTTGGGCATATGGGTTATTATTGGACTTATGACTTTGCACTGGACTGGATTGGGATGCCTTCTTAGGGCCACATTTCTTTTGTATATAAACCCTTTCCTTATACCTATATGCTTGTCTCTGAAATTTGTTCCTCAAGTCTACCCGGACTAACACAACCACCATATTGGAGTAAGTTTGATGTCAAGGTTCTGTGTCAATATGACTAGGACAAATTTTGCATTGTTTGAAGGACATTATCCTTCTTCATTTTGTGATCTGATATAATCAGCCAATCAGAGTTTTCTTGAGGGTGTGAACTGCAACTAGTATATACAATAAATGTTCTAGTAATGTTCATTCTTTCTGAATTCTGCATGCAAATACCTAGCCTCTGCTCTTTGGTCCTTGCAATATGAGCTAGCAAACTAGACCTAAAACCTGCAAAATTTGGATGTGTCTGTTCATAGAGTCATGTGAGGCAGTAGAAGCCATCTGTGTTATACCTGATCCATAGACTTGGGACTTGCCAACCTCCACGATTGCATAAACCATCGACTTAAACTTTATCTTTTTATCTATCTATCATCAATAATTTATTTATCTATTTAGAGATATTTGTGATCTGTTCCACCACTTTTCTGTCAGTTTGTCATTTTGTGGTGGCTTGTGGGTTACTGTGATAATGATAACTATGTCACTAGTATAAAACTTGCAAACAATCAGGGTCATCCAAAGTGAATGGGTTTCAGTGGAGCACCAAGACAAAGGAAAGACAATGAAGAAGGAATTGGCTTCCCACTTCAGAGGAAGCAGCTATTGAAAATCCCATGCACGGCATCTAAACATGGTCAAGCACTAAGGACCTAATGAATGAAAGCAGAAAATTGCCAGAGAGAGTTCTGGAGGATAGTCCCTTTGTATCCAAGGGCATTCCAAATGTGACTAAAGGAGAGCTACTTTTTCCGAGTACAGTTGACTGTGGTGATGTGACTAGGGTAGAGATTGTGGGAGTGGATCCTTTAGGATTTTCATTTTCTGATAGGTCATGCCTCAAAGTAAGAAGAAACAGCTGTGAAATCTGCTCCCAGAACTTGAAATTTACAAAGGATGAATCTAGGAAAGCTAGAAGGTATCACAAATGAAATGTAACCCTTAAAGATCAATATACTAGGAATTAGTATAGCCATTTGGGCCATCTTGAATCATTTGACTATCTGGTTTTCTATGTTGGGAATAACACAATCAAGATGAATGGTATGGCATTGCAAAATCAATGTAAATGTGCAAGAGTGTCTATGATAGGATTCAATCTAGCCATCTTCAAGGAAATTCAAACCATACAATGATTATTCAAATCGATGCACCAACCACAAAGACTAGGGATCAAACTTAAAAAAGATGCATTGCTACTCATTCAGGAGTGGAATGTAAAGCTGAAAACAAAGAGGAAATAACAGTAGTGGGAGACATAGACTTTGTAATAGAAACAAACCTGGAGCTGCATGACTAATGACAAGTGCATTGCAAATATTTTTCTCACCAACATGAAAGTTGGCCATACGGATTAATTTCTTCAGAAATCAAATTTATCACATCTGTGGGAAGAGACCTCGGAGAAGCTCAATATCAGCTAACACTAAACCAGAATCTGACTGTGTAATAAAACATCAATAATTCATATGTGATTTCAAGATAAACTGAAGAAAATAAAAACAAGGCCACAAGAGTCATAATATGACCTTGAGCCTGCCCTAGCTGAATTTTAACAAGAACTCAAGAAGATATTTGAGCTATTGGCCACTGATGACAGAAGAAATGATGAGCAGGGGGAATACATTAAAATATTCTTCATGAAGACAGCAACAGATCGTTAAAAAGACAAGAAATGATCAAAAGTCAAATGAGACTCTGGAATGTGCACTTAATCAAGAAGAGTATGTAAAGCAAATGGACGAAAGCATGAAATCACTGAGCTGAACAGAAAAATCCCAAAGGGCAAATTCAAATGCTATAACGAATTGTATAAAGGAAATGTGCAAAGACCTACAGCTGGAAAACCAAAAACTAAGCACACATTCAGCATATCTTAAATAGAAAGCATCCAAGAAGAAACAATCAGTTCTTGAATAGCAATCTTGAAGTTTTCTATGGACAAACTATTGAATGATACAGGTTGCATCAACAGGAAATGTAAAGAACATTTAAAGCACTGTCCTAAAAATTATCAGTCAACATTCCACCATTTCAGGAAGCAGCATATGGACAAGCAGCAGCGGTACCAAAGGAAGAAGCTCAAGCTGAACTGAAGCATTAGCCAAAAACAGGGTTCCAGGAGTTGAAACACCATTGAAATGTTATAACAAGCTGATGAAAAATGGAAGCTCTAGGAAATTCACATGCAAGTAAAATTTTGCTGAAGATCACCCAGCAACGGTTGTAATAGTATTTCAACAAGGAGCTGCCAGACTTCAGGCCAGATTCAGAAGATGTATTGCAAAGTATCCCTTGCTGATGGTGGGCGGACATTGGTTAAAAGGAGAGAATATCAGAAGGACATTTATTTTTTGTTTTATTGAGTTTGCCAAGGAATTTTACTGTATGGATCATAACAAACTGTGGATAATTTTGAGTTCAATGGGAATTTCAAAACACTTCACTGTGCTCAGACAAAACTTTGCAGGACGCTAGGGAATACCGCATATATTTTTAATCAGTACAGGTGTGCCAGCAGGGTTGTCTCCTCTCACCATACATATTCAATCTGTTTGCTGACCTGATCATCTGAACAATGATTATATGAAGAAGAATATGGCATCAGGGTTGAAGGAAGGCTTATTAAAAACCTGCCTCTTGACTTCTGTACAAGTTTCACATGATCACAAGAAAGTGCTCATGCATTCCCATTTTTATAAAGGCTATCCACTATCCATTGCTTTGATCTACACTGTAGAATGCCTTGGGATAAATAACTAAAATACAAGCAAATGTATTTCTTGTATTCTCTGCTTTCAGCCAAGGTCCACCTGATGCTAGCAATGATATCCCTTCTTTCAGGTTCTTCTTCAAAATTGACCTGAACCTCTGGCACCTCCCGATCAAGGTTCAACTGTAACTGTTGTTGGATGGTTGAAATTCAGCAAAATTACACTTGCCTACCTTATTACTGACACTGGTCTGCAGTTTGAGCATTCTATTGGGTCACCATTCTTAGGAATGGATACAAATATGGATCTTTCCAGTCAATTGACCAAGTAGCTGTCTTCCAAGTTTCCTAGCATATGAGCACCAAGCAGAATTTTTTCAAAGCGATATATTTATTTTTTTCCAAAACAATATTATCACCTACCAAGTACACTCCACTACATTTAATACATTGATCAAATCTGCAATACCACTCTTGGAAACCTTTTTTCAAACTCCTGCACTCGGTTTTTTCTCCACCTCTTTTATGGCATAAAATTGCTCTCTTTCATGCCCCTGTTCATTCGCAGAAACAAAAAGAAGTCAGATGAGTCATTTCCATGGGCAAGAGAGGCATGCTGCTCGTTTGCCCAGATGTGGTGTGCTGAGATGGCTGTGTTAGTAGGTGGATCATCACGGTGGCAGAGCCAGCCCCCATCTGCCATAAAGCAAGCCCTTTATGCAGCACAAACTTATTGCAATCTTTTCAAGACCTCTAAATTGAAAGCTTGATGAACAGTCTGACCTGGTGGAATAAGCTCCAAATGCACTGGCTCAATATTTTTGTCCTTTCAGGAAGTTGACAGACGTCCAGAATGAGATTTGTCGTTAATCGACATTTCACCTTTTTAGAATGGAGAAAAACACTCAGACACTTGAGTTTTCCCATTGCGCTGACCTCGAAAGTTGTGTCCACGATCACAACAGTTTCTGTGGCATTTTTTACTGAGCTGGAAACAAAATTTCACAGACACACCCTGTTCTCTTAAATCAACCATCAAAAAAAAAAATCCAATCCAAAAAATGAGTCCCAGTGAAACTTCTTTTAGGAACAACTTTTCTGTGATCAGAGAGAACCTGCCTAGACTCTGGGTCCACTAACTCAGAAGAAGTTGATTAATGCTCGCCTAGAGAGACAAATGCATGCTGGAAAGCTCTGTTCTGCCCTGTGAAATCCCTGCTTTTCTGGAGTACCCCCATATAGATGAGTGAATGCTTCTAGTGAATGAATGCTTTATCAACTTGCTGGAACATTTCACGGTGTCGTCCATCAATTCCTGGAGGCTTGTATTTGGCCTTTCCTTTCAGTCCAGCGGAGACTTCTTCCTTCAGCACGATTGTTGCTTGCTCAGATGCTACCTCCTGAAATAGTGGAATACTGACAAGTATTTCTTGGCACAGTGGCTGACCATCCTTTCCATCTTCTTTTTTATGCCATCACTGTCGTCTGGTGGTGGAAGTAGGATGCCCAGTCTTTGCTCCCGTAGAGCCGCTGCTGGAATTGAACCTCCATCCCAGTGGGCCGCAGTCTCGCGCACAACCAGTAAGCCACCGGAGTTCAGTCTCTTTCCATCTTCTTTTGATGCTTCCTGCAACAGTCAATATTTTTGCCCATAAAATCTTTCATGATGACAACTCAAGACTTGATTTTTATTCATTTTGTTTTGTTTCTTTCAGTTTAGGTTCACATGTTCTTCCATTTTGCTTTTCTAACTGTAGGTCTCGGCACATTTCATTTGCACAGTTCATGATGATATTTGACTTTGTCTTCTTGGCTTGCCCAGTGAATGTTTCTATTCAGCTCTTTGTCTGGAGCAATGGAAGGAATGATGCAGTCCTTGGGTATAGCACACATATTATCAGGTGAAAACAGGCCCTAGAGAAGGATATTATGCACAGTAATGAGGTGGTTCCACAGTGAAGATAAAGACCCTCAATGGCATTGATTGACACCTGTCATGATGATGCATTCAAACATAGGAAGGATTGTGCAAATAGTAGAGGATAGGGCAGTGTTTCATTCCATGGTCTATTCAGTGATTCTGAGTCACAAACAACTTGAGACACCTACTAATAGCACCATATATTCTAGAGCCTGAATAGATAAATAAACTCAGAACCAATCTGGCTAGATGCCTGTTTATTTATGGTCCTGTGAACAAGTAATACATTTTTCAAAACTATTTTTAAATGATGACATTTAAAATGGTTATTCAAACATTGACATGATATCCTTAATGTTGCTTTTTAGCCAGGAAGTTCTAAAATATTTACTATCTGCCCTTTGGAGAAAAAGTTTTCTGACCTTTGTTCTAGAAAAACTTTTATACAGTTAGATGAGTAAATTTGTACAGGAATTTACACAAACCATCATTGTTAATAAATTTTGGGAAATTGGAGACACTCTTAATGTTTATTACTAGGCAAATTGAAAAGCAGAATGCATTATGATCCTGGAGCAGCACAAGCGGAGAAAATGGATGAGCTATATATTTTCATGTAAATGTAGATGGATTTTTAAAAATAGACTTGGAGAGACATGTTAATATTGATATAAAATTTTTCAAAAAACAAAAGCAAAACAAAACAAAAACCCTTGTGATACTAAACCATTTTAAAAGACAAATGTAATTTTAATAAGAGCATGAGGACTTCAAGTCTGTGGCAGTTAGATTTTAGGCCAACTTGCAAGTGTGTAAAAATATAGGGGTGCAGTCCAACATATCAAACTGGTCACAGATTGTTGCTGCTTCCTAGGGATACAGATTTTTATAAGAGAAATATGGGGAAATGCTCCTCTCTCTATGCCCCCTCACCATCTCTGCTTCCTGGGATTCCGCCTCTGCTTCCAAGGGCAGCCCTACAAGAACTGAGCAAACTGGGAGGCAATCTAGGAACTATTGGTACCTTGCCATGTTCTCAGTGACCTTGGACTTTGCAACCACACACCTGTGATTTGCATACTGCTCCAGTTTTGCGCATCCTTGATTTGCAGTAATGTAAGTCTAAATATGGATCTGGTTAGCACTAGGCTCATGGACTTGAGGTCAATTGGACTGGGATGCGTTCTTGATACAAAATTATTTTTTGTGTATATATAAGTGCCACCGGTTTTGTTTCTCTAGACCACCCGGCATAATACAAAGGCTTTCTCTCCAAAGCACTGGTGGCTTTGAACAGAGGACCTTTCAGTTAGCAGCTAATATCTGAATCACTAGGTCAAAAGGACTCTATATAAAAATAATATTCACCCTTAACTACTATGGAATAAAGAAAGATGCAATTGGGGAAGACAGGCTCTGAATTATTTAATGTGACTCTTACTACCAAATGATCTTTCTGTTGGAGCTGGCTAAGAAAGTGGGGAAATACTGATGAAATTTGTGATAAAATAAACTACTGATTAAACTGATGAATGCTTGTTAACAGGGTTCATTATAATTGCAACTTGCTCAGTATATATTGTGCCATCTTGCAAGCAGGATGGCAGATTTTGCTATCAGCAAGAGGTCAGAGTGACACATATCCTCTGGATCCTGAGATCCCTGCACAGTGACTCTCCCTCATTCAACAGACAGCAGTGACACTAGAGGAGCGACAACAGACCAGCAGCCAAACCAGGAGCCAGATCAGAAGCGTGGTTGTAAAACTGAGTGCTGTGGGACAGGAGGCTGACTAGTGGAGTTGGTTTATCGGTGTGCTTAATTCAGGCAGTTGAATTTCCTGACTCATGAAGCTGGAGCTGAGTGCATTCAGGTTTAGGTTTACAGGGACTGGCACGTCCTCATGCCTTGACTGAAATTCTAATGTGTTCATTTCTCCCATAGACCCTATAATCATGAGCACTTTCTGTGAGTTTGATGTTGCTATTGTGATGCTTGCTAGAACATGGATGAGAAGTAGACAATGCTGATGGTTACCAGGTAAGAAAAGTAGATGGTACTTGTGTGTTACAGAGCAAATAGCGTCAGTGGTACAGTGGGCTATGTATTGACCTGCTCACCACCAAGTCAGCAGTTCTAAATGACCACCTACCTGTTTGTTCCAAGGGAGAAAGATGATGCTGTTGACTCTAGTAAATATTTGCAGTCTCAGAAATCCATAGGGCAAGTTCTATTTTGTCCTTTGGGGTCTCCATGTCTTCCTTCTCCCTTCCCTCCTTCTCTCCACCCTTCCTTCTTTCTTCCATTTGTCGTTTGTCTATCATCTATCTATCGATCGATCTATCTATCGAACTATATATCTTTCATCTATCAATTAACATCATCTATCTACCAGCCTGGATACCTAACTTTTGAGTGACCGACCAATGATGAAAAACCATGTTGCAGCAACAGTATCTGAGAATTTTTATTTTTTAGTTGGGTGAGTATATGTGAACTTCATTGTATTATACTTATAAAATTTGATCATTTAAATATTTCATTATCACAATACCTCTTATTCAATTTTATTTTGTAAATTAAGTGTGGGTTTTTGTATCTTCGTCCATCAACTTTATATCCAAAAAATTGAAATTACTAATCAAATTCCACAACGATTTAGTCTTTACCTGCTCTTTGATTTCCTTTCTTTCTCCTTTTGTATCTTTCATTATACTCAAATTAAAACCTGTCCACAGTTAAGTCGGCTAGTTTATCTTCCCTTCCTTTCCCTGACCCTGTGACTGTCTCCAAAATCTATCCTCTTTGACATGAATGGCTCTGTTTTGCTGTTTGTTTCCCTCCCCCCAACCCAAGTTATAGAGATGGTCTCACATAATATTTGTGCTTCCTTGATTGACAATTTTCACTTAGCATGTTGTTCTCCAGGTCCATCCATGTCATGCTTTATGGTTTTTGCCATTCTTGTGTAGGAATGTGTAGTACTCTGTTTTGTGAATAAAATGTACCAGAGGTTATTTTTCCATTTTTCTTCTGATGAGTATTTAGGTTGTTTCTATCTTCTTGTCACTATATACAGTAATGTATAGGACATGGATTTGTTTATGTCTGTTTGTGTTATAACTCTTACTTCTTTAGGACATATACCTAGAAGAGTGATTGCAGGATCATATGGAATTCCTATTTTCAGTCTTTGGAGCTGGTGCCACATTGCTTTTCTCAGTTGCTGTATATTTTTACCATCCCATCAGTTATGTGTGAAGGTCTCACTCTCTTCCCATTCTCCCCAGCATTTGTCATTTTTTATTTTATTAAGCTTGACTGTCAATTACATTATAAGATGTTATCTCATTTTTTTTAATTGCCTTTCCCAGATCGCTAGGGATAGTGACCTTTTCTTTATAGGTTTGTTGATTATTCGGAATTCATCTTTAGTGAACTGTCTGTGAATGTCCTTTGCTGATTTTTAATTAGATTAAAAACGTTTCTTTCTAATTAAGCTGTAGCTTTCTATACAGTTTAGAGATAAGTCCTTAATCCATTCTGGCCATTGCCCAAACTTTTCCCACTCCATATGCTTTTGATGCACATAATAATTTTTATACAATATTATTCTTAGTAGATCCCAGTCATTTATTTTGTCATCTACTGTGTGTGCTCCCTTCATTATATTTGCTTTGTGCTCTGAAATAAGGCTCTTAAGTTGTCTTTAATCTCTCATTGATTATCTATACAGCTCTAGATTTTACTTTTGGGTTTGCGATTTGTCTTGAAGTCATTTTTGTATATCGGATAAGGTATAGATTCTGTTTAAGTCTTCTATATATGGAAATACAATTTTGTTGGCACAATTTATTGAAAAGACATTCCCTCATTTAATGTTCTCTGGAACTTTATAAAAAAAATCATTGTCTGTAAGGGGATAAATTTATTTCTGGGCTTTCTACTCTGTTTCATTAATCTGTATATGTATAATTACTGTATATGTGGAATAATTTTAGCAATGAGAAGTGATAAGTCTCCTACTTTGTTGTACTTATAAAGTAGGTTTTTGTTTTGTTTTCTGATCCTGGGTCTCTTCATTCTCCACACTAAGCTAGTGATTAGTTCTAGTTATTTAAAGAATGAAGTTGAGATACAGATCAGTCACATTGCATCTATAGATTGCATTAAGTAGTATTGGCATTTTCACAATATTAAGGCTCAGAGTTCATGAACACACAAAGAGTCCTGGTGGCATTGGGCTGTTATTTGTAAAGTTGTAACCACCAGCCACTCTGCAGAAGAATGATGAGGCTTTCTATGTCAATAAGGAGTCAGTTTTCAAAACCAATGGGGTGTGAGTTAGGACATTCTACCTGTTCTGCAGGGTCTCTGTGAGTCAAAATTGACATGATGACAGTGAATGTTTTTTATTCCATAAATATGGAATATTCTTCAATTTGTGTGGGTCTCTTTTGGTTTCTCATAGGAGTATTCTGCAGTTTTCTTTGGTTTTCTTTAGCTTCTTTGGTTATGTTTACTCCTAAGTATTTTATCTTTATGCACCTATTGTAAATGGTATTGTTTTCTTCATAGCTATTTCAGAATTCTTTCTTAGCATATAGCATTCTTGTTGTCATTGTATATTAACCTTATATATTATCATGCTGCCAAATCTCAACTATTTTCAAAAATTTAGGTGGATGTGTGAGATGATCTCATTTCACTTTTTGTCAATCTGCATTTCTTTTATTTTTCATTGCCTTTTTAATCTAATAGCTTCAGTTAAGATTTATGCTGAATAAGATTGTTGATAGGAGTATCCTTATGGGGCTCTCATTAGTAAGGGGAATAATTTCAGTAATTTCACAACAAGCAATAGGTTGGCCTTATTTTTCATATATGATCTTTACTTTGTTGAAAATTAGGAAGAGGGCTTGGACATTGCCATTTGCATTTCTGCATCAATTGATATAAATCTATATATTTTTATCCTTTGTTTTGTTTATATGGTTGAGTACATTAATTGTTTTTCCAATGTTCAAGCCTTCAGGTGTACTTGGGATTTACTTGGAATGAATCCATGTTAATGATAGGGTAGCAATTTATGATGTACTCTTGGATTCTTTTGGCCACTATTTTGCTGATAATTTTGTCTTTATGTTTATGATTAATATATGATTATAATTAACAATTCTGGTAATGTTTTTGCCTTGTTGTAATATCAGGGTTACATTCACATCCTACAGTGAGTTTTGTGATTTCTTCCCCTGCCCTCACCTATATTCTTAAAGTAGTTTGTATAGAATTATTATCATCACTTCTTCGAAGACTTGGTAGACTTTCTGCAAAACTTATCTGGTCTTGGATTTTTTTCCATTGAAAGTTTTGCTTTGGTTTTGTTTTGTTCCTTTTTTAAAGTTTTTAAATATATAATCTATTGATCTTTTATTATTAGTTTGTTGAGATTTGTTACCTCAATTTTTTTTTAATTTGAGTAGATAATGCATTTCTAGAAATTTGGCCATTTCCACTACATCGTCAAATTTGCTGGAGTAGTGTGTTTGAAGTCACCTCTTTCATCTCTCATTCTTGATATTTTCACTTTCTTTTCCTTTGTTGGTTTCTAGTGGATTATAAATTTTGTTAACTCTTCAACAGCCAACTTCTTGTCTGATGTTTTCCTATTTTTTCAATTTCTTTCTACTCTAATCTTTATGATTTCTGTTTTCCAGATGATTTCACCTTTACTATTCTGCCCCTGTTCTAGCTATTGCAGATTCTGGGTAGTTTTATTCTGCTTTTCTCCTTTTCATGTGTGCATTTATTAATATGCATTGCCCACTGAAGACTACTTTTGCTGTCTCTCAAAGATTCTAGCATGCTATGTTTTAGCACTCATTTGTTTCAAGGAATTAAAAAGCAACTATTCCTATTTTATTCATTACTCCCTAGTTTTTAAGCAGTGAGCTGTTCATATGTTACATATTTGCTTTTTTGTCCTTGCTTTGCCTAGTATTGTTTTCTCATTATATAGAGTTGTGACCTAAGAAAACTATTTGTAAAATCTCAATATTTTAAAATGTCTGCATTTTGTCATGACGCATACTCTATACCAGAGATTCCCAAACTTTTATGGTCTACTGCCCTCTTAAAAAAAATTTCTCATGACCTCCCTAGCAATGAAAATCTTTTGTACTCCAGCCCACAATCCAGGATAAAGTGTAGGTATCTGCTCTTACAATGCCCTTAGATCATTCCACACACCACCGGGGGTGGGGGGTGGTGGTGGTCCCCACTATGGGAAACTATGCTCTATACTAAAGGGTATCTTATGTGCAGTGCAAAAGAATGGATATTACATTATTGTTGGGTTGTCTGTTCTATATGCACAGGAGATCAAGTTCTCTAAGTGTATTTTTTAGCTCTCCTATATCTTTGTCTCTTCCCCAATGATCTGTGCTTTTTCAAGTATGATATATTGAAGCACCCCATTATTACTGAATTGTCTGTCTTAACATCTGTGATATTTGTCTAGCATATTTGAGGGGTTCTCACTGGATGTGTATGTTTCTTGTTGTATCTTCTATTTCTATTGTCCATTTAAACTTTATACTTTTTTTTTTCTCTCCTTAGGGGTTTTACTTGGAACCTCTATGCTTTCTGTTGAGCCCTTGGTATTAGCCCCTCTTTTTTTCCCCTCCCCCCACATGAGAGATGGTACAGTATTATTATTTCCATATCTCACACTGACTGCTGTCTCCCTTCCCCCATGTTTTCTGTTGCTCTTTCCCCTGTAAAGGGGTGTATGGTTATGTGTCAATCGTTGTGATTGGTGGTCCCTTTCTTCCTTCCTCTCTGGTATCACTATTTCCACTCCCATTCCTTAATTCTGTGTGCTGTGAGCTCTCATCTCTTACCTATACCTCTGAATGTGTTATGGTCTAGTTTGAATTGAGAAGCAGCACTGGGGTCATGATTGAGGGGTGAGGAATCCTCAAATTACCAGAGGGATGTAGTGTGTTTCATCAATGCTTTACTGCACCTTCTTGACTCATTCCTTCCCTGTTGCCCTCTGTAGGGAGACTGTGGAGCTGAACTTTGCATCTGGTTCTCAAGCTTCTGTTGCCTCACTGGCTGATTCCCAGAAGTATCAGAGGACTGTTGCCATTGGTTGCATTCAGTCAACTTCAGGTTCCTTTACCACTGTCTCTCCCAGACTGCTGCCTTCTTCCCCTTCCACGTCCTCCTCCTGTTTTATGGGTCAGCTTCCAGGACCCAGGAGAAGTCTGATTTTAGCCAGCCTGAACTTACCTATGTATATAATTGTGTAAGTGGTTTATTAATATAAACATCTGTCTTTGTTTCTGTAGAGGATCTGACCTAAAAATCAGAATATGAGTTTGTTGCTGCCACTTTGATTTGTGCTTTTCATCGTATCTTTGTTTTCTTTATTCTTCTATATTTTGAGGCTTTCTTTGAATACTGCTTGTACTATGTTGGTTTATGTTTTTTGTTTCTGCATGTGAAGTATGGTATATGTAGGAAGCCTGGGAGAATAATAGCTACATGTTGGACTGTTAACTGCAAGGTCATCAGTTTGAAAACACTAGCTGCTTTGAGGAAGGAAGTTGAGGTTTCTATTCGCATAAAGAGTTAGCATCTCAAAAACCCACACGGGCAGTTCTAGCTTGCCCTGTAAGAACGTTATGAGTTGGAAATGACTCAATGGCAGTACATTGTTGTATATTGATCTTTGAATTGCCTGTTGTTGTTGATTATTTATCCATCACTCTGCTTAGTATATTTTGTAGTGTGGATGGATATTGTGTTAGATAACCTTGGTGGCATAGTGGTGATGCATTGGGCTGATAAACATACCAGTCATACCACAGAAGAAAGACGAAGATTTCAACTCCCATAAAGATTGATAATCTTGGAAACTCACATGAGCAGTTCCATCCTGTTCATGTGGTAGCTATGAAGTGGCATCCATTTCCCTGGCAATGAGTGTTTTTGTTGTTGTTATACTTTGATGCTGCTTTTACAAAATCCTCTCACTTTCCCTTGTCTGGAAATGCTCACATTTCTCCATAATGCATGAATGATAATTTTGCTGATATAAGTTTCTTAGAAGGTAACCTTTTTGTTCCTTTCAGTGTTTGATATGACATTCAATTATTTTTCTTGCCTGTACAGTTTTGGCTGAAAAAAAACTGACCTTATCATTATTGTTGTTTTCTTTGTATGTGACTGTTATTCCTAAGGTTCTTTAGTCACCTCTCTTTTATCATAAATCAGATTTTCCCTAGGTTTTTATGGTTTTGACATACCTGAGGGGTATTTGCTAGGCATTCTCTACAATGATCAACAATCTAGGTTTGTCTTATGACAAAGCTGGGGTATGGTAAAAACTTCAGGATAGATTCCACAGAAAAGATGATGGTGCTTATTTGGTGCCATCTAGTTGGTTCTGACCCATAGCACCATAACAACCCTGTGCACAAAAGAATGAATCACTACTCGGTCCTGTACCTTCTTCACAACTGTCTGTGTGTCTGTGCCCATTATTGCAGCCACAGAACCAGTCACTGCCCTCAGTGGACTTCCTTTCCTTTGCTGCCCTGCTATATTACTGAACATTATGCTCTTCTCTAGGGACTGGTCTCTCCTGACAACATGTCTAAAATTTGTAAGCTGAAATTTCATCATCTTTACCTCTAGTGGGAAGCTGTCTGGTCTTTCTTCTTCAAATACAGATCAGTTTGTGCTTTTAGCAGTCCATGGTACCATTGAGGTTCATCTCCAGCTCCACATTTCAAGCACATTACAATCCGTCCTTCTTTACTCTTCTTTTTTGTCTATCACATGTGTATGAGAGAAGGGGAAATACCATAGCTTTGATCAAGCACGTCTTCGTCCTCAAAGTTAAATCTTGGCTTTCTTAAACTGTAAAGAATTCTTGAATATTCAAGAAATTTATCGAGTGCAACACATCATTTGAACTTTTAAGGGCTGCTTCCCTGTGCCTTGCTTGGACCTAAACTCAAGACAAAATCCTTGACAATATTATAAATGGTGAGGAAGTAGAAATTGTCAAGGATTTCATTGGGGTTACAATTAATGTCCATGGAAGCAGCAGTCAATACATTAAACAAAATATTTCTTATGGGGAATCTGTTCCAAAGGAGCACATTTCATGTGCTATACTAACATGACTTGATAGCAAAGTTGAGTTCATGAGAAACTGTTCAATCGTGTCCAATGATGGCTATATTGTTTAAATTCCCCTTAAGAAGAAATTAGGCATATGTAAATACTTCTCACTCTAGAAGAGGGTGAAGTAGATATATGTTTTTACTTGTCTCCAAGGCTAAAGTGTGAAAAGATTTTAAAAAAATAGACCTTGCATAAAAGTAGTGACCTGGCCAAAATGATCATCTACTATGATCAGGTGAAGAGCCAAATAAACAAATTTTATAGCATTTTCCCTCCCGAACAATGTGAGAAAATGCATGCTTCATCTGTGTCACATTTTTCCAAATCCACACTGTGTTAGTTCCATGGCATCTGCTCCGTCTCATGGAAGCCCTGTGTATAAGTAAATCAGACAATACTTGTTCTTGCCCCATGGGTTCCCTTCATTTTGGATGATTCTCCCCTTTACTTAACACAATAACCATTCTAGTGATTTTTTAGTGACTGAAGATTTTCCAAAATAAGTAGTAAGTAGTGTCAATAACATTGCTTCTGGAGAGCATTCTGCATGTACTTCTTATACACAGATATCTGCCTTCTTCTGACATGAAAGTATAAACATTTGTTTTTGATCTGACTTTTTCATTGTACAGTTTTCATCTGTCTATGAGGTGGTTGAGAAATATTATGGCCTGGGTCAGGTGCATATTGAAACCAATTGAACTTTTTTGAATTTTAACATGAAATGTGCTCCTTTGGGACAGATTCTCCATAAGAAATATTTTGTTTAATGTCTTGAATGCTGCTTCCATGGACATTAATTGCAACTCCAGGTACAATGAAACCCTTGACAATTTCTACTTCCTCACCATTTACAATGTTGTCAAGGATTTTGTCTTGAGTTTAGGTCCAAGCAAGGCTCAGGGAAGCAGCCCTCAAAAGTTCAAACGACATGTTGCACAAGGTAAATTTCTCAAATATTCAAGAAGTCTTTAGAGTTTAAGAAAGCCAAGTTCTGACTTTGAGGACGAATATGTGCTTGATCAAAGCCATGATATTTCCCCTTCTCTCTTATGCATGTGATAGACAGAAAAATCACGTTACCTATATCAGTGGGAAAATGTAATGGGTAAGTTCAATGTTATCATCCAGACAAGACCAGGAACTGACTATGACGCAGATCGTTGCTTTCCCATAGTATTAAAAGTAGTAAACACCAGAATGAAATTTGCTTTTGTTTCAAAGGCCATTCCTTGCATATCATAATACATTATGGATAACTTTGCAAACAATGGAAATTCCAGACCCTCAATTGTGCTGATACAAAGCCTTTACACAGACCAAGAATATGTGGAGATACTAAATGACTGGAAACCAGGGATGTTGTATGTTGGGGCTTCACCAAATTTATACAGTATGTAAATGGAGTAAGGAATCTTGAGAAGCTGTGCTCTTTGATAAATAACATGACCTGAGACTTGAAGGCAGACTCTTGCATAACCTGGTGTATGCAGATGACAAAAATTTGCTTGATGAATCATTTGTATCATTTTATTGGGAGCTTGTCCAACTTTGATCATAATCCATATATATCTTCATTGTGTCAAGCACATTTATACATATGTTGCCATCATCACTCTCAAAACACCTGCTTTTCTACTTGAGCCTTTGGTGTCAGACTCTCATTTCCCCCCTCCCTCCCCACTCCCCCCTCCCTGATGAACCTTTGATAATGTATAAATTATTATTATCTTGCCATATCTTACACTGTCCAACTTCTCCCTTCACCCACTTTTCTGTTGTCCATTCCCCATGGAGGAAGTCATATATAGATCCCGTAATTGGTTCCCTCTTTCTACCCCACCTTTCCTTCACTCTCAAGGTATCGCCACTCTCACCATTGGTCCTGAAGGGATCACTTGTCCTTGATTCCCTGTGCTTCCAGTTCCTAGCTCTATCCTCAGTCTAGCCAGATTTAAAAGGTAGACTTATGGTAGGGGAGGTGGGGGGAATGATTAAGGAACTAGAGGAAAGCTGTATGTTTCATCGGTGCTACACTGCACCCTGAATGGCTCATCTCTTCCACATGACCCTTCTGTAAGGGGGATTTCCAGTTGCCTGGACCCAAGATGGGTCTTGGGTCCCATCTGCAATCTAACTCATTCACAATGATTTGATTTTTTTTTTCTTCTTTGACGTCTGATACTCCTTTGACCACTCATAATCATGCAGGCTGGTGTGCTTCTTGCATGTGGGCTTTATTTCTAATGAACTATATGGCTGCCTTTTTACATTAAAGCCTTTAAGATCCCAAATGCTATATATTTTGATAGCCAGGCACCATCAGCTTTCTTCGCCACATTTGCGTATGCACCCATTTGTCTTCAGCAATCATGTCAAGAAGGTGAGCACCTTGATGAATCTTTGAAGACACATGTTAAGCACTTATTCATGAAGATCAAAGGACATCTGATATGGATTACATTTCAATGTAAAGGAGAAAAATCCTCATAAATGAACCAATGGACAACATCATGATAAATTGTGAAAAGATCATAATATCAAGGATTTAATTTTAGTGGTATCAACAATCAACTCTCAAGGAAGCAGAAGTGAAGAAATCAAATCAGGTATTGTATTAAGCCAATCTGCTGAAGAAGACTGCTTTAAAGTGTTTTAAAAAAACCCAAAAAGTCATATTGTAGATGATTGGGTGCCTGATGCAATTCATGTCATTTTCAATTGCCTTATATGCACACAAAAGCTTGGAAATAAGTAAGGAAAATGAGAAAATATTTATATAGTTGGATTATGGTATGGTACAGAATATTTAATACTATACTATGGAATGCTAGAAGAACAAAAAATATTTTAGAAGAAATATAGCCAAATTATCTCTTGAGAATGAATATTGTGGGACATCATATATTTTCCTTCACATATGTGTCAGTCATGTGCTTATGTTAATTTCATGATTGAGATGTAAGGGTGCAGTCTAGCCTGTTAATTGAGATAGTCATTGAGTAGCCAATGAAGCCTCTGTGTGGGCATGGTTTTCTCCTGAGTCTTCTGGGAAATCTCACGATATTTCCCTCTTGGGGATGAGAAGCTATCTCCCCAGTTGTTGGGAGATAGTTTCAGAGACAAGGAATTACGGACAAGATGGCAGTGTCCGACCTTCTGCAGGAGCCAGAGGAGAAGCCACATGGCCTTGGCCTGATGGAACCAGAACTCTGAAGTTGGAGAGGCCTTGAGGGGACCCCTGCTAGCGATGAGTTGCTTCTGCCACCACTGGATGCTGTTGATGGACCCTGAGCCCTGGAAGGGAGGAGCCATATGGAGACCCCTGTCGGCACCGCAACTCTGCACCCACTCGTCTGTGACTTCGGGAGTCGGAAGGAGACTTTATAGACTGATATCGGGCATATGGGTTAATATCAGACTTATGGCTTTGAACTGGATTGGGCTGGGATGCTTTCTCAATGTCCCATTCCTCTTGTATGTAAACCTTTTCCTTATATCCATATGCGAGTCTATAAATTTGTTCCTCTAGCTTACCCAGACTAACACAACATATGTTAGCAAGAGAGATGATTCTCTGAAAAAGCACACAGTTCTTTTGAAAGTAGAGAATTAGTGAGAAAGAAGACTCTCTAGATGATACATTGACACAGGGGCTCCACCTTACCAAGCGTGTGGAAGTACAGAACCAGGAAGAAATTTCTTATTGTAAACATATGGTTAGTATGAATCTAAGATTATTTAGTGGTACTTAGGAACAACAACACAGCAAGATTCTTTGTACCCTAGCAGAAAAATTAAAGTGCTGCATTTTTAAGCATTTACTAAATCAGTAATTCTAGAACTATTAAGTAAGCATACTTGATTTTACAGATGATATCAATTCAACAGAGTTTTCTGCTTTTATGTCTAGGTTCTGTTATTCGTGCAAGGATGACCTAGAACTCACAAGCAATATTCATGATTAAAATGTTTATTAATGGTGTCAACGGGATATAATGTGAGAAACATATTGGAAGATATAAGGCCAGTGTATTCCTTAGATTCAAACAAGAAAAACAAGGTCAGGTGAGGAAAGCGTGTGGGGCAAGAGAGGCATGCTGTTGTTTGCCAAAAACTGGCACACTGAGAGGGCTGCATTGTCTGTGGGGGCAAAACCAGTCCCCCCTCTGCCACTAATCAGACCTTTTTTCATACACTGTTTTGCTATCATTTCAGAAATGCTAAATAGAAAGCTTGAGTAGTCAAACTCTAAATGCACCATGAGTAGACATTTATGTCTGATAAGGAAGTTAACAGATGTCCTGAATGAGGTTTATCATCAATCCACATTTCACCACTCATACACTTGTGATTTTCCCATAGTGCTATTCTTGTAATCTGTGTTCAACATCACAACAGTATCTGTGGCATTTTATTCTGAGCAGAAAAAAAAATTCATAGCCACAGAATGTTCACTTAAATTGATCATTACAAAAACAGTAATCCAGTGAAAATGCTTTTAAGAAAAAAATCACAATGACCTGAGAGAAATTTCCCAGGTGACACCACTAACTTAGAGTGAATTTTTTGATGCTTGCCTAGTGAGAAAAATAATGACTAAGAAATTTCTGCTCAGCCCAGAGCAATTCCATATCTTTGGAGTACCTCTCTTTATATGGTCAATTGTGTAGACCATAACAAACTAGGGATACATTTTAGAAGAAGGGGAATCTTAGAAGACTGCATTGTGCTCATGCAGAACCTATATGTGAATCAAGTGGTCATTTTCCCAACAGAGCATGGGCATAAGGCATGGGTTAAAATTAGGGAAGTTATGCAACAGGGGTTTATACCTTCCCCATGTTTATTCATGCTGTATACTGAACAAATAATTGGCGAAGTCAGATTATATGAAGATAAATGTAGCATCAGTATTGGAGGAAGTTCTTATTAACAACCTGCCGTATGGAAATGACATAACTTTTCTTGCTGAAATGGAAGAGGACTTGAAACACGTGCTGATCATAAACTAGGGCTGCAGCTTACAAGATGAATTACAACTCAATGTAAAAAAGTTGCTCTCCAGTAGAGAACATCACTTTTAGACGGAGAAAATATTGAAGTTGTCAGGGATTTTTATCTTGGTCGGATCCGAATCCATGTTCATGGAAGCAGCAGTTAAAAGATGAAAAGATGCTGGTTTCGCAGGGGCTAACTCTGCTGCAGCACACCCCCCGGAGTGCTGAAAATGAAGGACTTTGCTTGAGGTGTACGGCGGGGCCCCTGAACCAATCCATGGTATTTTTTAATTGCTGTGAAAGTCGAACGCTGAATGGAGACGGCTGAAGGAAAATTGATGTATTTGAATTACAGTGCTTGTTTAGAACATTGAGAGCATCACGGACTTCCCAAAGAACCAACAAATATGACTTGGAAGAAGTACAGCCAGCATGCGCCTTAGAGGCAAGGATGGTGAAACTTTGTCTCTGTCTATTGAATAGGTCGTCAGCACGGATAAGTTCCTGGAAAAGGCCAATCTGCTTGGTCAAGTAGTCAGGCATCAAAACTCGGAAGACCTTCAAGAAGATGGTTTGAGACAGTGGCTGCACCAATGGGCTCAAGCATAAGAGTTGTGAGGTTAATACAGGATTGAGCATTGTTTTGTTTGGTTGTTGGAGATACTGCTGTGAGTATACACAGCTGCTACAGTCTCTAATAGCAAAGGGATCAACTGAAATAATGAAAAATCCAACACATTGTGTGCTAGCGAAACCATTTAAACTGGCCCTTTTCCTAATTATGTTTTGCAAGTTTAGAATGGATAAGGTGAACCTTGAGATTGGTAGTATGGAAATCAGAGTTTCAATGTTGGCTTGGCCATTGAGACCTACAGAAGCTAGAATATGTAATGAGCCAATTTTGATCCCATTTCCTACATTCTAAGCAGCAAGCGTTTGAACAATTTCACACGGATGTAATAAAAATTAAATACAATTAATATGCAATATCCTATATGTAGCATATATTAGTATGTATTCTAACATGTTCAATTCATAAATATATGCTTAGCAACTCTAGAAGAGTGTACACAACAACGATGATATTGTCTTGTGTGGTTTGTTTTGACTGTGTAGAAATGAGCAGTTTCAGGGTAAAATGGGTTTTCATAATAAAAAAAAAGTCTTAGCCTCGTGCAGTTTGAGCCTTTGTTCTCTTCTAGTAAATGGCTTCAGGGGCTCCATCTCCCCCGGCCCTCTGCCTGGAGCAGTGGGCAGCAGTGATAGTACCTTGGCTGGCGATTAGCTTACCAGGAGGGCAAGTTGCTTAATTGCCTGAATTCTGGCTTCACAAAGCAGCTTTCATACCTAAAGCTGTAGCAGCTCACATCTGTGGCTGTCAGGTTCCTGCCTTACAGATGAAGAAATCAGCTGTGCCTGGTCCCCACAGGATACCCAGGGGGTCCAAGCCTCATGCATAAAGTCAAAACACACAAGCTAATTTCCATATAGAATACAAATAACATATTCATTTAATAAGATAACTCCTAAAACTCACTGCTCATATTATTTTAAGCTCCTGTGCAGGTAATTACAGCCCTGCTTAGGAAAAAAAATCAATGAAACCATTAGATCAAAAGCACATTTCTATAATTTTATTTGCACATGTGTCATCTCTGTGCATATTCACAGTACTTTTCTTAAATACATTCACCCGGAACAATTTTTCCTCTTTAATGTTGAGGTAATTTATGGTATTACCTCAGGCTATGTGCTCTCTCTGTGTGCACACACACCAATGCAGCCAAGTAGCACTAGGTAGAAGTAGAGAAGACCTATCGCCTTTTATAGATATAGGAGAATTTTTCATTTTAGACCTATAAAATGTATGTTTTTATTGCTAAGCCCTCAAATGCATCGCTAGCTGCTGATAAGGTACAGAAACTCACAGAATGCTCTGTGATAAAGTGCCATGCTTGACTTCACATCTGAGAGCACCAACAGGGTTCTAATAATGACACTTCTGATGGTGAGATTTTAATTACTCAGCCCCTGCTCACTACAGCAAATTCACCCACAGGGATCAAGGCACATCTCAGAAATTTTTACAAAACTTTTGTTACCATCAATTCTGTTAGTTTTTGACTGCTTCTGTCTGGCGAAGCTGCATCTCTCTTTCTGCAGAACTGCCTTTTCTGCATAGGCCCTGCATGATGTAGACCATAAGAAATAGTTGTTCAAGATTTGAAACAGAGAGAGATGTAAAGAAATAGGCATGGTAGCCTGACCTGCTGTGCTAGCTTCATGGACCTGTGGTTCACATGGACAATTGCTTTCTTCTTTGTTCATATAGGTGTGTTCAATATTGGGGCCCCAAACTCCCTGGCTTCTTGTGAATCTTCTCCTAATGACCCTTGAGTCCCACCATATGCATATATAGATATCTGGTATGCCAGTGTCAGAAATTTAAACTTTGTTTCCAGGTGCTTGAGGGCCTAGGAAAGGCCACTCAACAGTCAAGGATGAATTTATACTGATGCATAGGATCTCAGGCATTGCACTTTCCATCCCCACATCTCCAGAACTTGCATGGTGGTGGTGGTATGGTCATGAAATGGCTAAGAGGCAAACCTAAATTTGTGTGGGTGACAGGAAGGCTCCTGTCAATAGAAGGATTTCAAGTGAGATGATGGCTTTAGGGTAATCTCCTAACCAAGTGAAAGAGAACCCAATGACTCCTTTGAATAAGAAAGTGAAAAAACAGCATTTTTGCTAAACACTAGCGAAGATTATCATAATTACATAAGAAAATGCTAAAAGGTCTTTTGGGAAATGCAAATCCAAACCACTATGAAACACAATTCACATATGTTTTGGAGGTTTTGAAACCTTCATTTAAAACAGAAAAAGAACACAAATGCGGTGCAGTGAATTATTTAATATATATCTTCTAGCCATAGACTTTGTAAATCCCATCAAGTAATTGTTTCTTACTAGGTAGGGATAAGAGAAGGTGAGGGGGTTGAAGAAACTAAAAGATGACATGATTTTCTTGTGGATGATTGTTAACAACATTAATTGTGAGTGCAAAAGCTTGTCACGCTAATATGAGGTCTGACCAAATTTGTCATCCTCCAGGGTATAAAGGAGCCAGGGAGTAGAGGTCTCACTGTCAGCAAGAGGGAAGGACCAGGAGCGCAATGTGTGCTTTGGACACTGAGCTCCATGCACAGTGAGGTATGCTTCATCCAAGTGACAGTTATGACACCAAAGGAGAGATTGAGGTGCAGCTGCAGTTAAACAAGAGCAGGGCATTCGAGAAAACTGTGCACTTCCCAGATCACTGAACAAGCTGAGCTGAAGGACTTTGGCAGAAGATGGATTTATGGAGTTGGATGCCACCAGACACTTAATGGAGGGCGTTAGGTTTCCCCAGTCAACGAGCTCATGCTAAATCCCTTTGAACTGAGGTGTATGGCAGAGTAGGCGACCATTGGGCATTAGCTGGCAACCCTATAAGAGCTATGTAATGATGTCTGAGCACGATAATGGCCAAGGCAAGAGCTGAGGGTCAGAAAGAGTGTAGTCTACGAGCACAGCAGAAAAAGAGCCTGACTTGACTGAATCACAGTACCTTGAACATTTCTCACCTAAAATGCTACCTGCAAGCGTACCAAGTAAACCCTTAAATTGTAATTGTCCTCTGTTCACTGGCCCTTTGCAATCTCCATATGACTGAACCCTGGTAAGAAGTAGAGAATACTGTGGGAGGAACAGTTGGTGTCCAACTTGGGAACACGGTTGAAGGGTGGAGGTGTGGCTGACCTCAACCTCACAGCAATCAAGTTTGAGCATCTGGTGGTGGTGATGGTCCTCTCCCTGTGTGCAGCCAGAGAAGATGAAATGCTACCCTAGGCCATGGTCTTTATACCTCATTAAAAATGAACAAACTAACAAACAAAGAGCTGGAAACATATTTCTAATAATCTTAAATGTACATCACTGGTGCATGAGATTTCTATAGTGTCCTGAATCAGAGGTTGCACTCAAAGTCATTGTGTTAATTATGATTAATTAATTCTAAAGGATATTTTATGAATAACACAGATTATCTCCATCATTCAAATGGACCCTTGGCCTAAGGGTTGGTTGCTGGTTTGGATAGGTTGTTGAGTTCTTACTTTTGACATCTAGTGCTTTTATTACTGATGATTTATTCTAGTGTCTATCTTTACTTTTATTGTCACTGTTACTGACTTAAACATAGGAGGAGGGAAATTGAAACATGAATTAGGATGTTCAACTTGTAATAACTTCAGTCAAAGCAAGCCTCAGCTATAAGCATTAATTACAAAATACTTGGTATACTTTGTTAGTTACAGCTGAGGAATCCTTCCAGTGCAACTCCCAGGTGCTGGGAAGATATTTTCAGAGCAGCTATAACATCTCCACTGTCATTCTATAACAATGTCATCTTCATTATCATTAACTATGCATCTCTTTAGGTTAGCAATGTGTGTGATTCATAAAATCCACTGACAAATTATCAAATACCCAGTCAGAGTTAACTCTGTGAACAGCTACCTCCTCTGGACATTAATGATATAATTTAATAGTCTTGTTTTTATTATTTTGAAAAGAGGATACCAGACATGAAAAAACATGAAACAGGATAATAATATTTAGGAGGGAGGGCGGCAAGAAATGCTCAGAAATGGCATATCTGTTTCTGCCAAAAGAGTGAAGTGAATTAAGGTGAGCCTAGCAGGTGGGAACTGCCCAGTGCTCTCTGGTTTACAGAAATAACCCATTTTCAGATAAACATCTAGTCCTCCTCTATAAGTAATGGAGGAGCATTATCTTGATGAAGTTGGATGATACTGTCTTAACCTTTCCGGTGATTATTACTTACTTACATTGAATTAGTCCTTGATCATGATGACCCCATGAAGAACACAATGAAATGCTGCCATACCCATAATCAATCACAGAGCTGACTGCTGCGATCCATCAATTTCCATTGGCTGATTGCTAAAAGCGGGTCGGCCAGCCTTTCTTTCTAGGCTGAAAGCACCACTCACTCCACTCAGCGTCACAGTCACATGTGCACCTGCATTCACAGGTGGGCGATGCCTGAGAGAGGGATTTAGATGAAATGAATACAAGTATGATGAAGTTTATATTAAAAAATGAAACACATAACACATGCATACATAATACACAAAACATCCATAATAAATGGTACCCACTCCTTTGCTAGCCTCACAATTGATGTCTTAGTCCATTGCAGTAGCCATTATATCATTCTACAAATCATTGCATCATATTGACTCTTTGGTAATTGTTACTAAGATTTATTATCTATATATGCTTAACGTGTTCTCATCTTATAATATAATTCTCTTCCAACAAGTCCCTATTAAATTAGTGCTGAAAAAATTTGAATACCTCAATGTTTTTTTTACTTTTTTGCTGACTTTTATTATAGTTACCTTTATAAATCCAATCTTTGAACACATAGGAGTGAACATGGGACAATCATAATGTAGGCAAATTATAAGCTATAAAACGGTGCTACATAATATGAGGTACCAAACTTAAAACAGACAGTAATTAATTCAGTTCATCATAACTCAAATATATCCTAAGTTGAGGACTACATATATCTTACCTTTCAGATACAAATTAAGCATTCTTTCTTTGCTAGGGATTTACTAGGTATTTGATATGAACTATAAAACAACACAAACCAAATTCCTTATATTATGCTATCCATGTAGAGTTTCTAGTCAATAAGAAATCTGAGTGATAATAAAATAATAACTTCTATAAAGATGCAACTTTGATATTTGTCATGAAGGGAGGGTATACTATAGTATAAAGTAAATAAACTCAAACAACCCATTACTATCAAGTTGTGTCCTGCTCATAGCCACTCCACAGTTTCTGGAACTATAAGTCTTGACGTGGTAGAAACCTTACCTTTCTTTCAGAGTTGGTGGGCTTGAAATGTTAACGTTGTAGTTAGCAAATCAATTAATTTGAGATAGTTGCCAAATTTTGGTGGCTCCAAGAAAGCTAAGCTATTAATACTGAAAAAAAAATATGATAAATTTATTCTTCCTTTTTTCATTTAGAGAAATAGTAATTTGAGAATATATTCTATAGGTACCCCATTCTATTTCATTCTTTGATGAATGCTTTTCTAATGTCCATATTCTTGATTTCCGTGGTTGAGCTTGGATTTGATCTCAATGATGTCTGACTAATCTCTAGCTGGTGTTAATAAGACATGCACATATTCAGCAATTTTAATCTTTTTTATTTTTTTCTCCTTCCTCTTTTTTAATAAATAATATTTTGGGACAAGTTTACAAGACAATCAGGGTCCCATTTGATAATTTCAACCCAAATTATGCGGTGGCATGTTACATATTTTACAAGTGTCAGCATCCTCTTTATTTGTTTAACAGTTATACCAGTCTAAATATTCTAGCTTTCTTTTCTCCTTATTGTCTCATTTTTGCTTTAGAATAATTTTGCCCTCTTAGTTTGACTTGTCTTTTAACATCCCATTTTTCCTATGGACCACTAACCATGCTTCAAGCTTCATGAAAACAAAAACGATAATAAAGCAGAAAAATTTCAGAAAAAAATCTCATTCATTTTGTTGCTTTCTCCTCACTTAAGTCTAATAGAAAACAAATAAATATTTCACATCTTCATTGTCCTAAGACCAGTACCACAATGGCCTACTTTGTGACTGCCCAGTGGGGCTGATTCCATGAATTTTCCAAAGTCACTTGCTAAAGCACATTGATGATTAACTCTAATTCCTTGTTTAAAAAGCTAATATTTATTGTATTTAGTGTCCCCAAAGCCACTGAGATCACACACAACTTAAATCCAATATATAATTTTCATAAGTCTATAACTATTGCTTAAATTTCAGAGTATACAACCTTGTAATATTTAAATGCTTTGCCACTCATCAAAACTTTTCCTAAAAATGTCAGAGATTTGACATCCTGAAATCAATTCACAATTTTTTAAATCATTTCTCACAAATCTAATAATTGATAAAACGGGAATGTCCCTCCTATGAGTCAACTACTGTGTTTGGTTCCATTTTTCAAAGATAAATATAAAACAAGTCAAGCCCTGGAGGTGCATTTTAAGTAGATAAATAAATAAATACAACACTGCTTGAAATCTCTAATGATTCAAAGGAGGAAATAATTAATTGTATCAAAACAAGATCCAGGAAAGTTTGCAATAAGGATAACCTTCACATTTTTTATTCCCACAACACCCCACTGTATTAGCTATTTGTACACACTGTGCCATATCAAATCATCATCTTTTACTCTTATAGTTTCTTCTGCCTGAAATGCCTGATCCTTTGAGATTCCTCAGAAAATGACTACTCACTTTTCAGAGCCACTAACAGGCTTGACCTATTCTGTGAGGAGACTGGAAAGGGAAAAATAATATCAAGAAATATGGGAAACTCTAAAGACCATACAAGCCAGGGCTTTCTATTCTACAAAACCAAACCAACAAAAAAAGGCATTTTCATTGAGCTGCCTCTGATTGGGGACACTTCTGATTTACAGAATAGAACACAGTCCCTTAGGGTATCTTGGACCCTACAGAAGCATATGGGCAGGTCTTTCTCCCACAGAATGCCAGAGGGGGTTAATTCACCAACTGTTTCATGAGTGCTCCATGACTTAAGGCTGACATCATTATTACTCCCAGATATTGTATAGTAAACCCTAGATAAATTATATATATACATACATATACATATACATATATACACACAAGTAAGGAGCTTTGGTGGTATAGTGGATTATGGGTATATTCTTGCTCACCACAAAGTCACCATTCAGAAACCACCAGCTTCTATACTGGTGAAAGATTAGACTTAGTGCTTCCATAACCATTAACAGCCTCAGAAACCCAAAAGGCAGTTCTGTGTTCTCTTACTGGGTCGCTGAATCAGAACTCCCTCCATGGCAGTGAGTGCCTCTGCTTGTTCTTATATTTATATTTCCATGAAAGCACCACAACATATCAAATTGCCAAATTCAGATATCATTATTGTTAACATACTAGAGATTTTCTTAAAGTTTTTCTCAAATGATAAGAAATCCTGGATTTACTGTCTAGTTGACTATAATGAATAAAGCTACAATGAAAATACAATGAAATCTCTTTAATGTAAACAATAAAAACAGGAAAAAAATTGAAGTTGTCAAACTGATATAAAAAATAAATTCAAATATTTCTATCCTGTATGCAACCTATTTCAAGTTAGAAACATTTCAAATTATCCAAAGTATAACTAGCATGTATGTTATTGACTCTTTTTAACTTTTTCCAAGTACATTTTGACTAAAATAAGAATGTTTTCATCACAAAATCATAAAGGACTGTGCACCATGTTTTTTTAATCTCCTACAAATTCAACCTGAACTTGACAGCAGCAGAATTATTGATTCGGCATCATCAGCGCTGACATATACAGAGAGAACATAATTTTATTTTATAGGCTGCTATGCTGTTAGATAGAATTCATTTTATGAAATGGCTATGGCTAGGCTTTTCATTATAACCACTTTGAAGAATTTTGCTTTACATTGGAATAATATTTTCTTACACCACATTGGTTTCCTAATGGCTTATCATTTGTAAATAGTTTAACAATGACCTGTTTTATGTACTATATCACAGGGCACTCAATAAACTATATCAGATATGCTCAGGTATGCATTTAATCTCTGAACTTGAAAATTAGTTTGCCTGATGCTGTGTATATTCTCACACTTAGGAATCTCTAGTTGCTACTTGTATATCATTTGAGATCATTTTCATTGAGACACACATATAGTCTCAATGTCTTATTTGCATTGCATACCCCGACTGTCCCCCCACCTCCCTAAGCTTTTAAAGTAGACCCAACCTTTGGTGGTTGGTAAGTATCTGGCACATTCATATTTGTTATCTTCTTTGTACAAAGACAAATCAAACCTGATAGCATGCAGATCCTTAACTATGGACAAGCCAAAATATTGGTGCTACGCATCAAGAAATTCAATTCTATGTTTTTTTTTTTACACAGACACACATAAGATTGCTTCTAGTTACATTTTGGAGGAACATTAAGACAGCCCTACCTGCTGCCCTACATATCTTATATTGTAGTAGACTACAAGGGTGAAAGTACAGGTTGGGTCGGGATAAAAATACATTACCACTTTTAGAATTTAAGTCATAGCAGTACTACTCATTTCTTAGTATTATTTTTAATTTTATCTCAAAAGAGTAGATCAAAGAGTAAGCAATCTTAACAGGCAATGGAAAACCTAAGTTTCTTTTGGAGCTATTCACATCCAAAATGTAGACCCAGTCTATGGCGAATGATTTGCCAAGGGGAGGCTAACACTTTTTCTTGTTGATTCTGTTCTCTATATAGGAGAAGCTATCTTAGCCAGTTTTAAAAATGCTTGTCTCTGGTTCAAGCAATTCATTTTCCCTCATGCTCTCCTTTTGCTGTCCTCTTCCTTCAAGCATAGGAACACTGTGAGCACGATGCCAGTCCAGGCAGTCTTTCATTGTGTTGGTCTATGGGTCAGAACCTAACAGTAACAGCAAATGTTTTTTTTACATATGTTTAATAAGGTAGAGAGATCCAGAAAATTTAGTTATGTGGTACATATAGAATATATTCATTTTCATATCTAAGGACATATTAAAATGTGCAGTTTGAAAACATTCTTCCTCTTTGTGTCTATATGTCTATAGTCCTGTATTTATGGGAAATAAAACATGTATTCTAAATTTATTTTTTCTATTTATGTTGAGTACTTTAAGGAAAGCTAAGACAAGAACTTAAAGTTCTCTTTGATGAATAGCTGATTTCATTTAAAAAGGAAAATCCTTACTTTCACAAATCTGTAAGATAGAAGTACAAAAAAATAAAACCTTCATCCCATCCTTTGTTAAATACCATTTAAAAATATATGCTGTCTATGTTATCTTATTTTGTCATGAGATAAGGATTCATATACTCTAGACTTAATTAATTTAAATCTGATTTTGGATATTGAGCTTAGAATTCTAAGGATTCTGTGGTTATGAAAGCATTGATAATAACAGTCCTCTCAGAAGTACCAGTTTTGATCTTGTCATCAACAAAGAGCAAGAAAGTGATTAATAGACAAAGATAATGTTGGTCTTGATTATTAAAAACTATGCTATAATTTAATATGTCTATCAATTAACATTGAAGGCTTTAAGACTTGTGATTTTCTTTGGAAAATCTTCTCTTAGAATGAACTTAAAGAATAGTACTAATGTCTCCCAGGGAATGTTTTCTCACTCTTTCCTCATGATTTTATTTTGCTCTTACTGTTGGTAATATCACCAGCAACTCCCAGTCAAGTAGTCTGTACAACAAATCCTTGACCTTGAGACTCTTGTGCTTGATAAAGGAATGGGATCAATTAGTATAGCCTTTCACATGGTTAACTTATCTGTTGACAATAATAAACCAATGGAAATATATTGTGTCTGGGTTTTTCTTTGCTATGAGTATAGGCTATTAGGAACTGTTTTCTGTCTCTATTTCTCATTACTTGACGTAATAAAGAAAATGAAATATATTGAGTGGATGCCTGTCTGTCTCCTCTGCTCTCTTTGTTTTTCAATTTCTTCTATAAAGGGGGAAAATGAGAGCCCAATAAATATAGCTGAGGGAATGAAGCCTGTGTTGTTGCTACAGTGCACATATTCTTATAGCCTTCTAAATCGTAAAATGTTAACAGCAAAACTAAATCTTGACATGTTGATAGCTAAAACCATACTGCAATATGGCACATCAATTGCCTGTTATGTTTTTGAGAACCAAAAAATATTCTCTTCTGTACCATTAACATAAATCACACTGGTTAAATCACTTTAATACTCCAGGTGTTGTCCCCCTCCCCTATTTTTTTTCCAAATGGCATATTCATTGATACCTGTTTGGGAGGGGGCAGGACTATCAGATAGAGTGTAGATTTGTTGTGGGGTGCTGCATACAAATCAAGCTCAATAAGCTTGTCAGGTGAACATTTCACATTAGCGAAAATAATAACCTGTCAAAGGACTTTAAACAGTTTATTTTTCCCGTGTTTCAGAAGCACAACGTAGTGCTGTAAGCATCACAGCTGTATTTTTAAAAGAAAAAATAGATTTCAAAGCTTTCCACTATCATATAGTTTTCCAGATGTGAGTTCTAGCACTGCTGTGAGCTAGGAAAAGTACTAGGCTAAACAGAACTTCAGAAATAGGCCGTTGTAGATAAATTTTTAAAACATTGAATAACTGGAAAAATACAGGATGGCATAGTTGCTCCCAGGTGGCAGATATCAATTAATTTTTAAACATAAACATAATTGACAATTTTCCTGTTTTTGATATTTGGAAGGCTGAGCATGGTACCCAAAGCAAACAAGGTCAAGACCTCAGCATCCTCTCTGCTAACCGCAAGTGGTTGATTTTGTTCAAAGCTGCTCTATCCTTTCACGGTGATGAATATTTTAATCCCTAAAGGTGGCAGGAGCCCATATTTGGAAGTCTTTCATTTTGTAAATGAACAGAGCTCCAAAAAAATTCATGAGTTCAAGTGGGGTAATCAGACTTCAAATTTGTTTCTCATGAGATTGCTTTTATAAGTTATAGCAGTCCACAGAATGACTCATGTTTACTTCTTGTGTGCCCATCTGTGCCCCCTGGCACTCATCTACTGCCAAAGTCATAGCCTTCTACAGGCTCTGTTTTCTTTTGTATTGAGACATTTTATAGCTCTGTTTGAGTATGCACACGTTATTAACGAAGAGTCATACCAAGAAGCATACAATGTCTTAATTTTTTCTCTTCCCTAAGTACAAGTAGTGCAGATAAGACAAACACACAACTATTTTCATGGAAGGCCTTAATCTATAGCTAAGAAATCTTGGTGGTTCTGTAGTTATATTCTTAGCTGCTAACCGATAGGTCACTGGTTCAAATCTGCCACCTATTCTGCAAGATAAAACATGTGACAGCCTCTACTCCGGTAAAGATTTACTGCTTTGGAAATGCCCTGTCTTTGAGGGTTGCCATCAGAATCAAGTCTGTCAATTCATTCGGTTCATATCCAATGGCATAAACTCATTGACTTAAATATTTGTAACTGAAGATAATCAAGACAAAAAGTTACAAAAGTTATTTTTTGAGTTACAAAAAATATTTGCAACTCAAGACAAAGAGCAGTCCTATTGAGTCAGTTTAGGTGCATGGAGACCCTCCAGGACAGAGGAGAACTGCTTCAAATGGTTTATAAAGGAGCTGATGGCTACCTCTTTCTTTTGCAACACAGCTGGTGGGATCAAATGCTTGACTTTTCAGTTATCAGCTGAGTATTTAACCATCGTGCCACAAGAACTTCTCTATTAACGTAATTTCCATATAAAATATAAAGCAAAACTCTCAAAAGTGGAAAGGAAATAGAATCTTGATAATTTAGACCATACAATATGACAAAATGTAATTAATTCTATACTATAAAAATAAAGTGTGACATGGAACTTTGAGAATCAGAAAGAGCATTGCAGACAGAACATTGACAAAAAGTACAGTAATTCATCCAATTTCCATTTGAGATTGTGAATGCAACCTAACTTAAGAAGAAGCAGTAGCAGAAAGTAGGAGATATGTTAAGTACTAAAAATTAGAATAATACTGCCAGGCAAAAGTCTGACTGAAGAATTATAATAATACAATAGTATATGAAATATGGGCAGTAAAATCTAGTAAGAGATATCATTGCTGTTAGGTGTCATTGATTTGACTCAGACTCATAGTGACACTATGTAAAATAGAATGAACACTGTCCATTCTGGCATGCCCCACACAATAGTTTTTCTTTTTCATTATATTGTGGAAGTTACTGCATCAATCTAATTAGTGAGAGTCTACTTTTTCTCTGACCCTCTATGTCAAAGGGAATGTTCGTTCTTGGAAACATTCTCAAGTATTTCAAGACAAAAATCTTGTTATCCTCTCTTCTAAGGAGCATTCTGATTATACTTGTTCAAAGACATATGTTTGTTTTTCTGGCACTCCTTGACACTGTTAATATTCTGCACAAATACCACAATTCAAATGCATCAAATTTTCCAAATATTTCTCATTTGTTGTCCAACTTTCATATGCATCTGAGATGATTGGAAATACCATTTCTTGGGTCGAACACATCTTAGTCCTTAAAGTGAAATCTTTGTACTTGTGTGGCAGATTTTCCTAATGCAATACACCCTTCAATGCCATGACTGCTGCTTCCATGAGTGCTGTTTGTAAATCCAAGTAAAATACAAATTTTTATTTCAATTTAATTTAAATTTTATTTATCACGATGTGACAATATCATAAACCAGGTTGTGAGAATTTTCATTTTCATTTTGTTGCCTAGCTGTGCGATGAAGACAGGACTTTTCCACAACTATATACTCCAAAATATTAAGCAAACTATTTACCAGCATTGGGTGTGGAAGATAAGTTAGCTATTCATTCTCCCTGAAACTCCCAGTAATCTGAGACCTTTGTGTGACTCAGGATAAAGCTGACTTCCCTGCTGTTAGAATGATGGTTCCCTTCCCTTGAAGCCTATGGACGGATTCACATGCTATTAATGATCTCTAGTGTAACCTGTTTAGCCACATCGAGGAGTCTGGGGTCTGGTCTTGTCACATGGGACCCAGATAGCTCCCTTTCCTATAACATGTGCACAATCCCTTCTTGTGACATATGTCCTTGCCTGTAATTGGGGGCCTGGCATGGCTCCAGAGGATATATAAGGATTGGACTCAGCATAGAGGCTCTCTCTCTCTTCTGCCCCTCCTCTCCCTCATCATGTAATCCCTTCCCCTACTGTCTCTCCACATGAACCACCAAACAGGGTGGAGGTGAGCATGCTACCCTGATGTGAAATGTATCTGACTCTTATTATTTCTCTCTCTCTCTCATGCTCTTTCTACCCTTATTATAATAAGTAATAATTATCACTGTACAGCTGTGTCTATTGAACCTGTGATGTATGTATCAGATGCTGGCATCTTCAGATAGTTTGCAACACATACTGAAAGTTGTAAGATTTGACCTTGGTGACTGAATGCTTCACGTCCTCTTTGTTCTCACAAAACAAGGTTGTCTGCTCTACATATTGCAGTGTGAAGGAGCCCACCTCTACCTGATGCTGTGTCCTCCTTGTGATAGTCCAATATCTCTGATTATTTGCTCAGGAAAGAGACTGACTAAGACTTGAAAGGATACAATCCTGACACACACCTTTCCTGATTTCTCACCGTGCGGTAATCCTCGCTCCGTTAGAATGACACCTCTTGTTCTATATACAGGTTCAGCATGAGCACAATGAAGTCTTTTTGTATTTACAATCTTGGAAGTTGGATACCGAGTTTGCTATAATCTTCATCCGCTCTCTAAATAGTTGAATACCTTTGCATAGTCACATCGCCATAATAGACATTTATGTCTACTTCCAGCCAACATCTATCTGACATCCTTTTATGCCATTTGTTCTTGATCATATGCTAGATCTTGAAATGGTTGAATGTTGACCAATCATTTTTGATACAATTACTCTCTATTTGTTGCATCTTCTTTTGCTGGTCTCTGATTTATTCGGTATTTTCCCATAGAACCCTTTAAGGTTGCACCTCGAGTGTTGAAGTGTTTCTTTCAGCTTGAGATTCTACTTATTCCCCTTTCTCCAGCATCCTCTGGGTATTTTCTGTTCAGATCTTTTACTCCATCTTTTTGCCCATTCTCTTGAGTTTCTCTATACTTAGAAACAAGTTTCAGTCTTTTCTGATATCCACTCTGATCTTTTTATCTTTTCCTGTATTTTAGTAGCTTTTTTACTTTCTTCATGCGGGAAGTTCTTTATGCCATCCCACAACTCATTTGGTCTTTGGTTATCAGCTTCTAAACATGGAATATAAGCAAGATTGTTTTTTGATTCTTGAAGAATTGCTTTCATTTTCTGCAACTTCACTCCCAACTTGCATATGAGCAATTAATGGTCAGTTCTGCTTTGTCCCTGACCTCGTTTTGGATGATGATACTTTCTCCCTCATGTTTTAGTGCAAACATAATTTTTATTCAAATCTATTACAATCAGAGAGACTTTTCTTTTGGTACTATTTCAGATATTGTTCTCTGACTGTTTATAAGGTTTTCAATATTTAGCCCCTTCTAAAGGAACTGTCTATGTTTTAATGCTGGTCTGTTCTTAGGTGGAAAGCTATGCTTTAACCTTTTCAACCTGAGTGACCCTGCTGGTATTTTAAATATTGTTGGCATCGTTTTCAGCATGATAACACCACAAAGGTTTCCAGAGTTACAACCACCTGAGAGAAGAGGGGCGAGTCCATAAAAGTGTGCTGTTAGTTTACTGATGTTATTGATGCCACCATTAAGCCTGTTCTGCCTCAGAATTAAAACCCGCGCCTTCCTTACAATGTATGTGTTTGATCATGTTGTTGCAGCTGTTGGGTCAATCCACCTTCTCTTTGGTCTTCCTCTTTTTCGATGGCTCTGCATTTGACCCACCCCTGAAGGTCTCTTCCAGGGACTAGTTTGTTCTGATAATCTGCTTAAAATGTGTGCTGCTAAGCCTCAGCTGGGTCTGCCTGTACTTCTTAAAAGATAGATTTGTTTATTGTGATGACAGCCCAAAGTATTTTCAATAGTCTTAACCCAAACCATAGTTTACATGCACTCATTCTTTCTTTGGTCTCCTGTATTCATTGTCTTCAAACAGGCAGAAATATGGGATGCATAATTGCTCATTTCTTTTTTCCACAGAGACTGTGTTCTAAGAACTGCTTTCCTCTAAGTAACAATGATAATTGTTTTGTTTTGTTTTGTTTTGTTTTGTTTTGTTTGGGGGCATCACTGCCCTCAGGTGGTGGGAGTAGGAGGCCCAGCCTTTGCTCCGTGGAGCTGGAATCAAACCTCCATCCCAGTGGGCCGCAGTCCCGCGCACAACCATGACGCCACCGGGGCTCAGCAATAATTATTTTTTAATCTAGATGTCACTCCCTAGTTGCAAAGTTTTCTTCGGGAAAATTCAACCTCAAAGGACAAACACACTGTCAATTGAGTCCATTCTTTATCATAATAACAGGAAGACAGAACAGAACTGCACCCTTAAGTTTTCAAGACTTTAAATAAATCGTTACTGGAACAGACAACCTCATCTTTCTCCAGTGAAAAGACAGGTAGATTTTAGTAACTGACCTAGGGATTAGTCTAGCTCAATGTACACGATACCATTTATCCACTTGGTCCTTCACTAATACTTGTGTTTCCTAACCTTCAGAATTATTCAATTTTCATACCCCATCCCACTTAAAGGGCATCTCTGCATTTGATAAATACTCATAGATAAATTTATATAATTTTACAAGATTTCTGAATAACAATATGTTTTAAATAAGGAAAAAATACCACTATGGATAAACAGCATGGTATAAGATAGTGATACTGTTTGTGTTTCTTCAGAAACTATTCTTAAATTATGTATATTTTGAGCTAAAAGATATGAACAAAAAAGTATGTGTTATATCTATAATCAAAGAAGACAGAGTCTATGGTATGAGGGCAAAAGGTAGGTACAGTATACCTGCCTTATCTCTGAAGCCTATGCTAATTGGAAGTTTTAGCCCTTTCTGCCATATATACTCAGATACCATCAAGGTGCTGAAATACCTAGCTCCTTTTCCTACTAAAACATTTGCTTGCATCAACTATACATTAAGTTAATTTTATTTGTTTCTCAGGCATCTCTTCCACACATAAATAGGAGGCAATGATACAGATCTCTAGTCTATGATATGATTTTATAAAATGCATAAGGAAGACTGCAAAAGCATTGAAGCATTTGAATGTCAATGTTGGATAAGATTATTGATGTCTTCCTGGGAGAATTTTACTTAAAAATAAATGATATTTGGTCTATCTAGACAAGATAGACTGGACAAATAGTCTGGAGATGAAAATGACAGGACTGATGGTTCTGGGGTAGGGGACATGGGAGAGGGGGGGGATGGGGAAAGGAGGTGATGTTGACCAGCCCAGGAAAAAGGGAGAAACAATTGACACAAAATCAGTGACAAGGTGGGTGAGCGAAGTCCGATAGGGATTGTGTGTTAGTCCGGGTAGACTAGAGGAACACATTTTAAAGCCATGCATATGGATATAGGGAATGGGTTTATATTCAAGAGGAACAGGACATTGAGAAAACATCCCAGCCCAGTCCAGCTCAAAGTCACAAGTTCTATATTAACCCATATGCCTGAAATCGGTCCAGAAAGTCTCCTTCCAACTCAGGAAGTCACAGGACAGTGGCTACAGAATCCCAGCACTGACAGGGGTCTCCCCATGGCTCCTTGCTTCCAGGGCTCCTCGCTTCATCAACAGCATTCTGTGGTGGCAGAAGCAACTTATCGCTGGCAGAGGCCTCCATGTGGCTGCCCCAGCCTCAGACGTCCGGCTCCATCAGGGCAAAGCCATGTGGTTTCTCCACCGGCTACTCCAGCCTCCCAGATGCCGCCATTCTGTGTTGCCTGTGATTAATCATCTCTGAAACTAACTCCCAACAACTGGGTAAGATAGCTTCTCATCTTCATGAGGGAAATATCGTGAGATTTCCCTGGAGTCTCAGGTGAAAGGCATGCCCACATAGAGGCCTCATCAGCTATTCAATGGCTATCACCAGATTAACAGGCTAGACTCCACCCCTACATTTCAATCATAAAATTAATATAAGCACATGACTGCCACAGATTGATTAAAACTAATGTAATAGAGAGAAAATACTGAACCCCAATGGAGGTTGAGAATGATAGTGGGACAAGAGGGAAGCAAATGGAAATAGAGGAAGGAACTGGGGGTAATGGGCATTTATAGAGGTTCAAATACAGATATGTACATAGGTGCATATATTTATAAGTGATGATGGGGAAATAGATCAATGTGCATACTTATAGGGTTAGTAGTAGGACAGCAGATAGGCATTGGACCTCCACTCAGTATTTCCTCAGTGCAAGAACACTTTATTAAATTGGCATTCTAAGATGTTCACCTTTCCGAAGCGAACACTGAAGACAAATGTATGCATAAGCAAAGGTAGTGAAGAAAGTTGATGGTGCCTGGCTATCAACAGAGGTAGTGTCTGGGGTCTTAAAGCCTTGAAAGCAAACAAGCAGCCATCTAGCTCAGAAGCAACAAAGCCCACATAGAAGAAGCTCACCAGCTTGTGGGATCACGAGGTGTCCGAGGGATTAGATAACAGGCTTCAAAAACTAAAAAGCATAACATTGTGTGCTCACTTTCCTGACATGATTGCTGAAGACAAATGTGTACATAAGTTAATGTGGTGAAGAAAGTGGATGGTGCCCGGCTATCAAAAGATATAGTGTCTGGGGTCTTAAAGGCTTGAGTAAACAAGCGGCCTTCTAGCTCAGAAGCAACAAAGCCCACATGGAAGAAGCACACCAGCCTGTGTGATCACAAGGTGGTGAAGGGATCTGATGTCAGGCATCAAAGAGCTAAAATTATATCATTATTAATGAGGGGGAGTACAGATTGGGGACCTAAAGCCCATCCGATAGGTGAAGTGACATCCTCTTGCAGAGGGGTTGCAAGGAGGAGATGAGCCAGTGAAGATACAGGGTAATAGCAATGAATTATGCAACTTTCCTCTATCTCTTAAATGCTGCCTTCCACCCACTATCATGATCCCAGTTCTACCACATAAATCCAGCTGGACCAGGGGATGTACAGTGAAGTTGGAAACATGGAAAATTTAGGATAGATGATCCCTCAAGACTAGTAATAGGAATGGTAATGCCAGGAGGGTGGAGGGATGGTGGAATAGAAAGGGAGAACCAATTTCAGGTATCTACACGTAGCCTCCTTTCTGAGACATGGACAATAGGAAAGTGAGTGTTGGGACACACTGGACAATGTACAGTATGAAAATAATAACAATTTGTAAATTACAAAGGGTTCATGGAGGGGAGGGGGGAAGTAAGGGAAATATAGGGAGCTGATACTGGAGGCCTAGATCAAAGGAAGATGTTTTGAGAGTGATGATGGCAATAAGTGTGCAAATGTGGTCTGCATATGATTGATGTATGTATGGATTGTGATGGGAGTTGTATGAGCCCCCAATAAAATGATTCATTAAAAATTAAATAAATAAATAAATGCTATTGAAATATAATTCACATAGCATACAAAACATACCTTTCATCTAAATGTGTTTTAATAATTTTAAGTATATTAGTAATATTGTTAATCATTATTAACATTTTTATCAGAACATTTTTATCTTTCCAAAAAGATATCTTCTACCCCTTACCTAGCTGACTAATAATATCGAGCCACCAACTAGGATTTCTAGGGATTTCTTTTGAAATTGATTATTTTTGACATTTATATATATATAAATAGAATAATTATATATCTGTATGTAATGGTGGAAATATAAAGTGGTTTAATAAATGTATTTTCAGATGGAAGACATGTCTCATAGGTAACATATATATATTTTCATTGAATCCATATTGTACCATTTCTGAGTACCTAATTCACTTTTATTACATATCAAAATTTGGGGCATATGCTCTAGTATATGTTTTCATTTATAAGTAAATATATATGAGTAGGTGAGTTTTTCCACAATCTGGCTACTCTGAGTCATATCTCTGAATAGCCAGGCACAAGGCCTTATGTGGACATGAGTTCTCATTTCTAGCAGGAATATTCAAAGAACCCACATCAGTCGGTCATATAAGAACACTGTGTTCAACAATTAGAGAAACTGCCGACTGTTTTAGAAGGATTTTTTATATTTTCACCAGCAATGACTGAAGTTTCCAAATTCTCCACATACTCATCAATGCATTTTTATCACTTATATTTTTATTTACAACTGTCTCCTTGTGATTTTAGCTTACTATCCTCAGGACATAAACATTCATAGCATATTTTCATGCACTTACTGGCAATTTGTATAACCTCTTTTGAGAAAGTTGTGTCATAATGTTCTTTAATTGGTAATTCAGTAATTCTAAGATGAACAAACCGAGAACATTTCAAAGAAAAACTAAACCTGGTTCATATCATGGGATATCTTCTATAGATATTTCAAATATCTTGACTGATTTACTGGAAGTCTTGGGCTAAACCAGATAATTTTTACTGAAAATATAATTTATAATGATGAACTTTGCTCATCCTATTGGTTAGGATGCAATCAAAAATAAAATCTTTCTCACTGTAATGCTCTTTATGTACCTAAGATGGCCTTTGCTAATCCATTATCTAGAAAGATTTTCTCCTACATATTTACTCAATATGTTTTAGTTTAAAGGCTTACATTTAAGTATTTGTTCCATTTAGAATTAAATGCACTGTATAATGAAAAGTAAATATCCAACTTCATACTTTGATGGGTGGATATTCAATTTTCTCATCACCATGTATTAAGAAATATTATTTTCCATTAACAGATTTGTGCCTCTTTCTTGGAGATAGATTGGTTGTATGTATAAAACTTATTTTTGGACTTCTGAAATGTCTTCCTTTGATCATTATGCTTATCCTTATGCCAAAATCACATTGTTTATACTTTTATAACTTTGTAACCATTTTTTTGAATCTTGAAATGTGAGCCTTCTATGTTTGTGTTTACATTAATATGTTTTATCATTGTAAGGTCTTTGAATTTTCAGATTTTAGGATTTGGGATGTTCGTTTAATTTCTGCCAAAGGAAACAAAAAATAATGAACAACTAGTAATTATCTCATATATCTTGAACATGTAATAAGGAGAAACCAGTCCCTAGAGAAGGACAAATCTTTGATGATATAGATTGGCATAGCACCAACAACAGGGGACTGAACTACAATAATATTAAGATGAAACAAAACCTAGAAGTGTTTGTCCTTTTCCAGAAACTTGCCTATCTTGATATCATGTCTGAAGAACAGAGAGTTTTGATATTCTTTCTTCTAAGGGACATTATTGATATACTTGTTCTAAGACAGATTTTCCAGATCCTTTGACAGACCCTAATGCTTACAGTATTCCTGGCCAGAACCATATTGAAGTGCATCAATTCTTCTTTGATCTTCCTTATTTAGTGCCCAAGTTTCACAAGCCTCTGAGGTGATTGAAATTGACACAGTTCAGGTCAGGTGTGCCTTATTCTTCAAAGCAACACATTTCTCCCCCAAAACTTTGAAGAGTTCTTGTGCAAAAGACTTACCTACTACAATGGCTCATTTCATCTCTTGGCTTCTGCTTCCATGAGCCTTGGTGATGGGTCAAAGGAAGATGATATCTTTGACAACTTCAATTTTTTCTCCATTTAGTATGATGTACATGGGGCCTCTTTTAAGTGCTGAAACGTGAGGAGGTCACTTTGAGAACTAAAGTGGGTATAACTCCATGCTCATTTTAATGGTCACGTATACATGTGAACGTTGGATGCTAAATAAGGAAGCCTGAAGAATAATTCGTGCATGTAACTCGTGGTGCTGGAGGAGACTATTGAAAGTGTCATAGATTTCCAAAAGAACACATAAATCTGTTTTGAAAGAAGTACAGCCAAAATGCTCCTTAGAAGCAAGGATGGCAAGACTTGGATAAGTCCCTGAAGAATGGCTTCCTGGTGGGTAAAGTTTAAGGGTAGCAAAAATGATGAAGAGACTGGACAAAATGTATTGACTCAGCAACTGGTACAAGGGATTCGAATTTAAGAACAATTATGGGGATGACGCAGGCTGGGCAATATTTCTTTCTGCACCGCACAGAGTCACCAAGAGTCAGAACTGACTATATAGCAACACTTATTACATTCACTTCTCATTCACTGCCACTGAATCAATGCTCATTCATAGCAGACCACCTGTGGGTTTCCTAGATTGTAACTATTTAAAGGAGTAGAAAGTCAGTCTTTTTCATGAGCAGCTATTGGTGGTTTATAACTACCAACCATGTGGATCTCAGCGTGGGAACTGTGACTCCATCACATGGAGGCAAAACACTAAGCGAGTGCAACAGAACAGCAAAGGGAGCACAACAAGGGAGTTCTGAGGGAGGACCAAACATGGACTATGGTGCCAGAATGTGGCACCCCATCAGCCTTGAGGAGAAAACACTCCTAATGGCCAATAATCAGTCCTTGAACTATTTACAGGCTTTTCGTTTTTGCCATTGGTTTTGTTGGTGGTGGTGGTGGTGGTGGCGGTGGCGGTGGTGGCTTCTTTTCTTGTTTTATTTTGCTCTATCTTGTTTTTTTACATGTTATTATTTCTATAGGTCTATGCATATAAGATAGACCAGATAAACAACCTGGAGAAGAAAACAACGGGACCAATGATTCCACTGGCACATGGAAGAGTGGGCACATTGGAGAAAGGAAATTGTGCAAATAAACTCAGGGTCAAGGCAACCACAAGTGATCAAAAATCAATCATAAGGGGTGGGTACGAGGCCTGATAGGGCTTGATCAAGGGTAATGTAACCAAGAGGAATTAATGAAACCCAAATGAAGACTGAGCGTGATAGAGGGACAAGAGTAAAGGAAAGGAAAATAGAGGGAAAAAAAGAGGAGGCAAAGGGCATTAATAAAAATCTAAAGAAGAACATGTATATATGTAAATATATTTATACATTAGGATGGGGAAATAGCTCTATGTGCATATATTTATAGGTTTAGCAATAAGGTAGCAGATGGACATTTGGCCTCCAGGCAAGTACTCCCTCAATAATACTCCCTCAAAAGAATACTTTTGTTCTATTAAACTGACATTCCATGATGCTCACCTGCCCAACATGATATCTGAAGACACATAATAAAATGTGGTGAATAAGCTTATGGCGCCTGGCTAGCAAAAGATAAAGCATCGGGAGTCTTAAAGGCTTGAAGATAAGCAAGCAGCCATATAACTGAGAAGAAACAAAACTCACATGGGAGAAGCACAACAGTCTGGGTGATCACAAAAGTTTCTAAGGTATCAGACATAAAAGAATAAAAAAATCAAATCATTGTATGCTCAACTTCCTGATATGATCGTTAAAGACACATGGGTGCATAAGTAAATGTAGTGAAGAAAGCAAATGTACACAGCTTTAAAAAGAAATAGTGTCTGTGGTCTTAAAGACTTGAAGGTAACAAGTGACCACCTAGCTCAGAAGCAACAAAGTCATGTGTGAGAAGCACATTAGCCTGTGTGAACCCTGTGTGAACACAAGGTCTTGAAGGGATCAGGTATCAGGCATCAAGGAACAAAAAACACATATCATTGTGAATGAAGGGGAGTGCAGATTGGGGACCCAAAGTCCATCTGTAAACAACTGAACATTTTCTTACAGAAGGATCATGGGGAAGTTACAGTGTAGGAATGATGAAACATGCAACTTCCCTCTAGTTCTTTATTGTTTCCAGCTCACAGCAGGACCTCCCACCAAACCCCACTATCTTGATCCCAATTGTAACTTACAAATCCAACTAGACCAGAGAATATATATTGGTACAGATAGGAACTGGAAACATAGGGAATACAGGACAATTATAATCAGTGCTGAGAGTGGCAACAGAGGGAAGGTGGATGGAAGATGGGGTAGAAAGGGGGAACCAATTACAAGGATCTACATCCCCCTCTTCTCTGGGGGATGGACAACAGAGAAATGGGTGAAGGGAGATGTTGAACAGTGTATAATAGAGAAAAGTAATAATTTATAAACTATCCAGGTTTCACAAGGGAGGTGAGAGCAGTAGGGAGGGAAAATGAGCTGATACCAAGGGCTCAAGCAGAAAGCAAACGTTTGAAAATGATTATGACAACAAAGGTACAAGGGTACTTGACATGCAATCAATGGATGTGTGGATTTTGATAAAAATTGTACAAACTCCCAATAAAATTATTTTAAAAATATCTGTGTTGCTGTGCTCAAAAACAAACAACAGGCCATTAGAGAGATGGGGGAGTTAGCTGGACTATCTTGGAGCTGGATTCAGTGAATTTTATTGGCATATCTGGGAATGAGAAGGATCACTGTGGAATCTGTGCCTCCCGTTCTGACTGACCAGGAAAGAGAGCATCAACTGGAATCCTGCTGCCCTTTGAATGAACAGCTCCAAAGAGACCCAGACTTATTTTCCAAAGTCATTACTAGGGAGGAAACGTGGTGCTATTCTTCAGATCCCGAAAGCAAACATCAATCGAGTCAACGGAAGATGCCATTTCAACTCACCCCCCAAAATCTTATCACATGAAATCAAAGATCAAAATGATGCTCACATGTTTGTTCTTTGTTTTTTATATGAGGGGCTTAATGCATTTGTACTTCATTCTAACAGGTCAAACTGCTAATCAAGCTTCATATTAGTAGTTCTGGGGTAAAAAACCTTATTAGTGGCAGATTGTAGACTGGTTTTGCTTCCACAATAATGCACCTTCTCACGAAGCCATCTCAGTATTCCCATTTTGGGGGCAAATGTCAGCATGCCTTTCTTATCCCAGACGCCTTATTTACCTGGCCTTACTCTGCATAACTATTTTGCTTACTCAAATGAAGAGGTTCATGAAAGGACAATGATTTGATGAAGTAGGAGAGATAAAAAAATGAAGTGTGTGCTGTCAGCCATTCCAACAGATGAACTCGAAAAATGTCTCCAAGAGTGAATTTGACAAAAACATTCATGGAGATTCTTTTGATGGTGGTAAGGTTTAGTAGAAATAAATAATACATACATACATCTTTTTAAAAAATCATTTAGTGCCAATGGGGGAAACTCCTCACAGATGAGTGACACTGGCTATCCTTCTCCAGACAACCCAACCTAACACAAGATTTAGACTAAGTATGCATTCGCTATATGTGGCAGTTATATAATCTCCTTTCAACTCGTTGAGGGGTGGGATCCAGCCTGTCAATTAGGTTGCAGCTTGATGACCTCATTTGGAGGCTCAAAGGAGATAAATTGCTCACTGGAGGATAGCTACACTCTCCCTGCAAGACAAGTCACATGGAGTTATGCTGATGACAGTCAGAGCCTTGGAGCTGCACAAGCCATGTGGAGACCGTCGCCAGTGCTAAGATGCTTCCATCGGATCCACAAAATTTTCAACGCACTGACCTGTGTTTTTCCTACTCTTGGCATTATTGTATGAGTCTGAAAAGGAATTTACAAAATAGTATCAGATATATGGGCTAATATTGGACTTATTGGCTTGACTTATACTGGGCTTGGATACTTTATTAATATACAATTACTCCTTTATATAAAGTTAATCCTTAAAAACATAGGAGTGTCTATGAATTACTTTCTCTAGTCTACCAAGACTAACACATTATGGTACCTTGTGATTGGGTACTAGAAAAACAAATTTAAAAGATGCTTGCTTGATCTCTACCTCATAGAAGTTAAATGGCCATGCAGTTTACTGAGTTATTTTCTGCAATGAATATGGGAAGTTAAAGTTTTGATTATTTTGTTGGGTTGTTGTCTTTGGTTATTCCTGTTGAATTTGTGAAAATGAATGTGGTAATTGCATTTTGAACTCAGTGTACAAAAGTAACACTTGGATTACTCAGAGATCATTGTATTTCATGAAATTGGATGACAGATCAAACTGGCTAACAGTAGGCCCAGGCCTGGTTGTAAGCCATGCAGTCAGAGGCCTAAGGCCATACACCATATCAATTGAATAGTTTAGATAAGGAATAAGATAAATAAGATAAATTAGATAAGGAATAAGATGAACTTTACCTTTATTAATTGAGTTTAGGATCTTATTCTACTTTGTCTATACTGATATCTTCTGCCTATTGGTACTGATATAATGATTGCTAGAAATGATTACTGGGGAGTTTGAAAACAGAGAGCATGGAATCCCAATTGCCTTCAGCCATTAAAATTGGATCAGTAATTGTGTTTAGGACTCACCTACAAAGAAGGCTTTGAAAAGTTAAGTCCCTGCCAGTGTCTTGAGGTCAAAGAACTTGGAAGTTGAAGAGTCTTATTTAGGGGGCTATTGAGAGATTGAAATTAAAAGAATGATTTGGATCTTGACTTTTGTACTAGTTATTCTTTAGAAGCTTGAAAAAAATCTATAACCATGAAAAAAATACTCATCTCCAGGACTGAACATTTAAGGGAGCCTGCGGACAGTCTTACATGCTTCCTAGGTGATCACCTGAATCCACTTTTAGAAATGGAAGGAGAAACAGCAAGAGAGAGACAGGTTGAGTCTGGTAACTGACAATTGTGAACCTGATTTACAGGAAATAGAAAAGATAAGAGTAGGGTGGCTTATCTGAAATTTATAGTGCTATATGGAACCTGAGCTTATAACATAACCTAGCCCAAAGTGATTCATGTGATTGAGAGTATGTGATAGGATCCATGGTGGAAAGGCAAGGAGACCAATGGACAGCTTCGTAAGGCTAAGTAAGGCAGCCATATTGAATTGACCAGAACCAGACCAGATGAAGTGAAGATTTTTGAGTCTGTGAACTGGTGCATATTGCTGCAGAATCTACGTATGTACTGTCCTGATTTGATTTTGCTTATGCATGTGGACTTCAAGGTTCCAAGTGCAATGAAAATTCTTCACATCAAAGAATGTGATTGTCTCCTCAGTGCAGTGGGTTGATGTAAGTGGGAAAAATAGAAATTGGATATCCCAAATTGGGTGAATAAAGACATGAAGTTGTTAGTCTATAAACATTCATAAGTTGGGCGGGGGTATATTCATAGGATTTAGGTGCAGGTGTTACCTAACTACAACTGTTAGGCATAGCATATTTTTGTATTGTTCACTTATACAATATCAAGTTTAATGAGGGTGGCACATATTGAATTGTGTGCATTTCATTTTTATCTTGTTAGGTACAGATATGCTTTTATTGCTTTTGTTTAAAAATTTTATTTAGCGAAAGAGTTGTGTAAAAGTGTCAAGTTGACAAGGGGTGGTCTGTGGCAGTTATATAATCTATTAACTTGCAGAAGGGTGGAGTCTAGTCTGTCAATCAGGTTGCAGCTTTGTGACTTCATTTGGAGGCTCAAAGGAGATAGATAGCTCATTGGAGGTCAGATACACTCTTCCTGCAAGACCTTCCTGGTGACAATCCACATGGAATTATGCTGATGGCAGCCAGAGCTTGGAGATGGATGAGCCATGTGAAGACCGTCGCCAGTGCTAAGATGCTTCCACTGGATCCACAAGACTTTTCATCATAGGCCTGTGATTTTCTTGTACTCAGCATCATTTCATGGTTGTGGAAGTGAGAAAAGGAATTTGCAGACAGGTATCAGGCCTACGGGCTAGTATCGGATTTAAGGACTTGATCTATATTGGAATGGGATGTTTCCTTACAATTACTCTTTGCTATAAAGTGAACTCTTAAGCACATACCAGTGTCTATGAATTTGTTTCTCTGATCTACCCAGACTAACATACTATAGTACATTTGGGTTTTTAAGATAAAGTCAATTGGCGCTGTATAAGAACACCTTGTATATTGTGTGGAAGACTGCATGTGGCAAGAAAGGCAGTTAATTTCCATAAAGTAGATGATAGAAAGACAAGTGGGTAGAGATAGGTCTTACCTGAAGAAAATCTGTGTTTTAAGTATACTTCAAATCTAGTCAAAGAAAAACAGTTTAAAAAGACAGAGTTTATTATTTCTAGTTCACCTATAAGAAAAGTGGGGTTAAACTTTTAAGTACATTTGTTAGAGATCATATAATTCATACATAATTGAATTAGAATTAGGCTTGCTTTCAGCTACTTGAAGATTTGTGTTAGTCTGTGTAGACTGAAGAGTGAGTGAGCAAAGAGTGAATCGGTTCTGTCTCCAAGGAGAAAATACAGGAATTCCCAGAATTCTCAAGAGAAGACCATCCCCATACAGAGACCTCACACCTTCACTCTTTTAAAGTGACCAGATGTCCTGCTTTTTAATAATTTAGTAATGCCCCTCAGTGTTGTAAAATTAAAAAAAATATATTGCAATACTATTTTTGTGTTCTATGAAAATTTTTTGCTCCATATAAATCACATTTTTAATCAAGAACACCCTGCACCCCCTGGTTAACGGTGTCCTGCTTAAAATCTGGTCACTTCACAATCCTCTCAAGTCTGAAATTGACACCAGTTTATCTAACTACCACAAGGCCCCTGTGCCGCACTTTATCTGCTATCAGTTATTTGGATCGGCTTCAGCTTTTTGATGAACTCTTTTAGCTTCTTATTCTATCCCCTTTTTCCACAACTGCCACTGCTCTGAGCTGTACACTAAGGACACAGGCAAAGGGCAAGAGTAAAAGCATGGGTGAAGGAAAGAAGGTGAAAAAAGTGAAAAGGAGAGAGAGAGGGAAGGAGCGAGAGAACCAGTTGTGTTGTGAAACAAAGTTAAGGATTTGTGGAGATGCTGATTGGTCGAAGTATTTCCTTCACTCTCTAGATCAGCAATGTCCCCTAGGAAGTTTTTAAAACTTCCTGAAAATTTGTGGTTCATTTAAAATGGTCCAAAAAAGAAAAGTTTAGAGATTAAAAAAGAGGTGCCAAACAATAAATTAAATAGATGAGGTGCAATATTGACCTCCACATATTAAAAAATTATCTAACATGATTAACCACAGCTTTCAAAGGGAATGGAAAAAAGGAAGAGGGTGAAATTGCATCATGAGGCCAGTCTGAGGTGACTGCGCCCTTGTCTCTATTACAGGTGTATAGTAGTTAGCAATCAGGTTATCACTTGCAAAGACCTCTGAATTTAAATCAGAATTTAAAATAAAATGATATAAAATAGTGTTTAAGGAATCATAAAACACCCGATGGTATAGATCAATAAAGTACATGTTTTTCAAGTATTGTGTCGGAGTGTGCATACACAGTGTTTTAGTAAAGAACAGGGATAAACAAACAAACAAAACCTGTAACAGCTCCAATTCAAAATTGTGAACATGAATGTGAATAAACAAAGCAACCCAGTGGATAGAGAATGTTTAATGTTGTAAATGTTGCACAATTGAAAAAGGCAGTAATAGCGTACTCTAACCTCAAGGCCCCAACCATTATATAATCTGTTTGTAGTGGCCAGGTGGGCGTGGGAGGAGGCAATCCCAACAATCCTTGAATACTTCTCATCAATGCAGATGGTACTCATCTAATGACGCTGCCAAAGGGGTGAAAGACAACAAGCATTGTCATTCAGTGTAAAGATCTCTGTCACACAATGCTGAGAAGTTAGATGGGGTATAAAACGGATGAAAAATACATTTGTTGCCAATGCATTTGGTATTAAGGATTTGTATAGGATTTACTATTTAAGGATATTTAAATATATTTCCATATATACCTAAACTTTTAATCTACCCGACTTTTAGTATTACCCTCACCTTTCAAATAAGGAAACTGAGGTAGAATGTTAGGCAGCAGTTTAAAAGGTGCCAGGAGAACTATTCTCCCTTTAGCTAAGGGTTCATTCATTGACGTGAATTACCTAGTCTCGGGAGCCTCATGATAGCTGCAGCAAAGTAATTTATGTCCAAGAAGGGAGTACTTTACTTTTAAGAGAAACATTTTTACTTATCTTGCTTTAGAATTGTATTTGTTACTAATATAATAAGAAATATATTCTGACCACACGAGCATTAAACCAAGTATTGTGTTCTGTTTTTCCTTACCACATGTTTTATAGAATGTAGGAGTGTTAAAGAAGATTGATAAACCTAATAAACTTATATATAAACTTATTAGTAGAGGAGTATATAGAGGAAATTCTATTTCAGCTTGGAAGACTTGTGTAAGATTTCACCCATAGATATTTTTTAACTTTGACTCATTTCCACTTTTAGGATGATTATTTTTAAGCTATATTTTACAACATTTATATTTAACCTGAAAAGAGAGACATGTATACAAAGCACAAAGATTTTAGCCAAATTTCCTCACCAACTCATCTAATAAAGATCTTCTTGGTCTCACATTTTTCACATTTTGTAACAGACATATAATAGAGTTGGCTAGGTACAAATCTAAGTTTTATCTGAAGAGGTTCTTTCCTCAAGAAAAAGAAATAATGAATTTCTAAAATTTTACATAAGTTAAAGTTACTAAAGAAGAATGACAGCGTTGAAATGCTTTTGTGACTGTCAGGAATTTACCTGCATACTCAGTGGAAGTAGAGTTATTGGGTGGTTTAGAGTCATCCTAAATTGAAATTCTCTCTACAGCATTGGTTTGCTGGTTTTATTGTGTGAAAATGGATCTCAATTCTTTCATGATTCTTTTTGAGATATAGCTTTATAAGCAGAGGACATGCAGCAGACATTGTGTGGACAATGGTCTTTTCTTTCCTAGTGTCCTTTCACATGGTCTTCTGTCCATCTCCTATTCATGCCACATTTTTCCAGTCTGCAGCACGAGAGGCATCTTCCTTACGATGTTCCTACAGCACAGGCAACTTCTCGAGGACTAGCCTCCTTCAGTGCAGAAGCAGCAGCCTATGGGGTTGGTAGCACAGCATCTCAAGCAAGATAAGTCCCCATGAACAACTTTTATGAGCATCTCGTTGTTACTGGTTGTATGGATTTGGCACCAAGGTATGAGGACTGCGTGTGTGACAGAATGGAAAACTATGCGTGCTCCTGCATCTGAAAGAAAGTCCTCTCTTATTGAATCAGTGTAGACTTCCTGTGGTCTTTTGTGCTATAGAGTAGACCTGCCCTTTGACATTGTTTTTGCTCTCATTTTCACAACAGCAGAAAGCCCCACCTTTCTTTCACGCAGCTGGGTGGGTTTGAACTGCCAATCTTTTGGTTGCAGGTGGAGTACAGACTGTTTGCACCACCCTGGTGCCTTCTTTACGTTCAGCCCTAGTACTTTTGAACATGTGAATAATTTATGATGCAGCAATTTTATGTCTAAATATGATCTAGGATTATTTTGCACATTTTAAAGAGGAGATGTTACCAAGTTTTCATAGCAGCAATTTCAGACAAATGAAAACTGAAAAGTCTCAAATTTCTTTCCGCAGCAGAATGTGTAGGTACATGGTAGTGTGCGATAAAATACAATACAGCAATAATAGAATTGCTCTATCAATAAATCTGTAACATGTAATGTTTAATATAAAAGTACGTCAAAGAAGAATGCACTTAAAAGAAAAAAATGCATAAAATGTAAAATAACATGGCAATATATATATAATTCTAAGCTGTAAGAGTATAAATGACAGTAAGGGCATGATTAATATTCAATTCCAAATACAGTGGAACCCTGGGAGTCGACCACATCACTCCTCGGCCTAATCGGATTTCAGCGCCAAATGTAAAGAACATTTTGCATTGAAACTCCAACAAAACACTGTAATCCGACCCGACACACGTGTTTTTGTAAAGAAAATCAGTTAATGTTTACGTCACTCCGCTTTAGTTGGCGTTGTTAGTAAGCGTTGTTTAAACATTTTGCAGCTGTGTTCCAAGCATTTTCTTACAATTGTCTTAGTTTTCTGGCTTTTTGTACTGCTTTCAGATTAAAAAAAAAAAAAAAGGTCCTAGAAAAGCATTTTGATTTTTGAACAGAATCACATGATAACTGGTCAAACGTGCAATCAATATTGTGGATGATAAGGTAGTAAACCTTTTTTAGAAAACAGATAAGAAAACGCCAACAGCAGGCTACATTAGACAGATTTTTTTAAAGATAAGCCAGTCAGATCCTAGTGAAAAGGGGCAAAGAAGGAAAACCCTTCTGCAAAGCAGCTACGAGTGGATTTTATGGAAGGGGATTTGACTTCCAAACAGTGACTCCCTCTCCACAGCTGCTCTCTCTGTGTCCACAGATCCAGAGCCTCATCCAGCTCAAGGTATGGGCCATACTAGAGTTAAAAACGTTTTAATGTTCTGTTTCTTATTTAAATTATATTATCTAACCCAGAACTTATTTACTTTGAAATTTCTGTGTAATGTTTTGTTAAAAAAGACAAGATCAGGGTAAAAATTTAGTGGTTGAAAAAGGGTTAATCTGTTTTCAGTCATTTCTTATGGGAAAATGATTCAGAACTAGACAAAATCGCATCTCCATGCTCCTTCTAGAGTAGACTACATCAGTGTTCTGCTGCAGTATGTCTCACTGGAAAAAAAAGATCATTATTAAGGAGATGGACCCTTAGGCACCTAAGAAATATAAAGTCCCTTATTTTAACCTTGGTTTTGGTGGCCTATCTAGGTGTTTATTAATATTATATTAATACTCCAATTTAGTCTATTACTAAATTACTATTAAGATTATGTCAATGTTAGGGGCAATCTTTTATGTATGACATATTTGGTAAAAATGGTTTTAAATTTTAAAAGAATGAAACCTTAATTAAGAAAAGAATATGAAGAGATCTTGTAAAAACAAGGATATTATTTAAAGCAGTCTATTTTGGTCATTCTTGTTAAATAATAATTATCCATCTAAAAGTGCTTTCACTGAACATGATGACTGCAGGTTAATGAGTTGAACTGTATATGTAATGAAAGTTGAAATGACATATTTTGCATGCATAGATCATAATTGTATATAACTATATACATGTATTTACCACAATTTTATAATAAGCTGAGACAGCTAAAAACAGAAAGACATGATTGTGGAGATACTAGTCTCATATACATTGTTTAATTAACACATTTTTGTTATGTGTGTTCATGTGTGTGTATAGATAATTATATTGTTTTTGGTTCACAAGAAAATCCTTACTGACCTAACCCATGGATTGTATACTCATTTGTAGAATATGCCAATGTGACATGTATTTTTCAAGGCAGATAAAGAAGCAGGAATAATGGTAAAGTTATTGTTAACTTGGTATCAGAAACATCCTTATCTCCTTAGATAGTCACCCTGATGGTTAAAATTCTAAAAGTGTGATCATGTTCACTCTTTGGAAATTCTTGAACTATTAGCATAGTATTATGTTACATAACAGATGACATATTCTGGTTTGAAATGACATTTGAAAATAATCTTTTATCATTATCCTTGAAATCACTTAATTATTTTATTATGGCCTGCCTGAGATAGTCTAAAGAAAAGTCTCAAGACTTAAGGACAGTAGGAGATAAATAATTTGAGAATTGTATTCTTGAATTTTAAAAAAGCCATGTTTTAATTAAAAATGATTAAGTGAATGTTATTGTCAGATATTTCACATTGAGAAAAATTTTAAAAAGAAGACTACAAGTCACAAATTCAAGTTTATTGGCATTCTTTATAACTGAGAGTGTTAGAATGATAGACTGAACAAATTTCTTGTAGAATTTTTTTGTAGGATTCTAAAAGTTTTCGTGATTGTTTTTCACATCCATATTGTTTGGAAATGAAAGGGTCATAGGTTAGTCAGGGAATCTATATGCCCTTTACTTGTTACTATTGTCTTTCAATAAAAATAGTGAAGGGGTACTCTGAAGTGAGAACTCAGCAAAAGGATACTTTGCATAAGAATAGGTTTTAGGTGGCAGAACAAGGACCCAAATGCCAAACTTTTGTTTCCAGAATAGTTATTTCCAGAATAATCTGAATAGAGTGTTTTCAGGTAGAATTCTAAGTGAAAGGCTTTAAAAGTGAGACCATTTAGAGGTTGTAAGAGAATTATAGACAGTGGTAACAAAAGCCTGGGTTTAAGTGGTAGCTGTAGAAATGAATCCTGCTTTTGATTTCTTATCCATGTCCTATGTCTTTCCACATTCTCTGTGAGAACTCATTTGACTGGGAGTCTTTATAGTCCTTTTAAAGTTCTCTCTGTGTTTTCTACAATGCGCTGAATGCTTTGTGATAATCTTTCTGATTTATCTCAGCTTAGTAAAATGTTCAATAAAAGTGGACCATTTGAATTCCCTGAAAGAGCTCAGATGGCATTACATTTTTGGAATTGTTTTATTATTATGTATAAAAGGATAACTAATTAAACATTCATGTAAGGTTGTATATTCTATGGATTTAATACCTGTGTAAAACAATACAGTTTGTGATTTAATGAAGGAATGTTTGACTCTTTTTGATCTTCCTTATTGAAGTGTTTTATTTACATATACAGGCCACATTTACAGAAATGTACCCTTGTGGATTATAAGGTTTACTTGAGCAAGGTCTTTTGTGAAAGACACTGATGAAGAAGTCACAGACTCGAATACAAGGCTGGGCTTGCCTTCTTCATTACATTTCCATGACCTTTATTAATTGACTCACCTTATGGCCTCCATTACCTTAAAATTGAGGTCTTTAATGTCTATGCTAATTGTTCTTTCCTTATAGTTAAAATTGATGTCATCAAACAATCAGAAGGCTACATAAATAGTGGAGTGTTCTGTAAATGATAAGAAAAACATAGTGTGGCTGAGCCCCAGTGGCGTAGTGGTTGTGCGCGGGACTGCGACCCACTGGGATGGAGGTTCAATTCCAGCAGCAGCTCCACAGGAACAAAGACTGGGCCTCCTGCTCCCACCACCTGAGGGCAGCGATGCCCAAAATACGAAAACAAAACAAAAAAAAAGAAAAACATAGTGTGTAATTCATTTTCATTCCTATTTTTAAAAAGTGTGTCTTTTGCTTCCATAGCTGATATGAGCTTGCAAAGATGGAGTGAATGCTAATAAAAGTGGACTCAGGACTATGAAGACACAGCTGACTCATAGTCACCTCAAGGGCTTTCTGAGACTCGAGCTGTTTAAAGGAGTAGAATGCCTGAGCTTTCTCTGGCTAAGATTGTAGCCCATGTACAACCATTTCACCATCAGCAGCTTTGATTATTAGACATGGCTAATATGCGAATTAATAATAATTGTATCCCTTGTGAAGCCTGTCTAGATTAATTCACTAAATCTCCCCTTAGCATGATTTTCTCATCTATAATGACTAGATTTCATAAGTTATACATGTTCAGTATTTCTATGCAACTAGGCTTCTGCAGGTAATTCACCAGGCAAATATATGTGAGACTTGGTCACCTGATGGGAATGGTAAAAGATGACAGCTAGATCTGAGAATATCTAGCATAGCTACTCTTCAGTGACTACTGATATGTGTGGAATGTGAATGACAGTGGACATTTTTCAATATGTACATTATGTACAAGCCAAGTTGATTTATCTGGGCTGGACTATGTGGAGAAAATCATAGCATCAGAATTGAAGGAAAACACATTATCTACCTGTAACCTGTGACTGTCAAGTTTGGACTTTGAAAGGAAATAAGACTCTAAGTACTGACCGAAGAAGATCAAAGACTACAACCTTAAATATGGGTTGAAACTCAGTATATAAAAAATTCCTGATATCTCACAGTCAGACCCATAGACAACAGCATGATAAATGGATTAAAGTTTTAAGTTGTCAAGGATTTCATTTTACTTGGGTCCACAATGAATGCACACAGAAACAGTGGTCTAGAAATTAAACAAAGTCTTACGATGGTAACATCTGCTACACCAGGTCTACTTAAGGTATTAAAGAACAAAAAAGTCCCTTTCAAGACAAGGTGTGTCTGACCCACATCATGATATTTTCACCGTGTCATGGTAATTTCAATCACTTCACATGCTTGTGAAAGCAGGAGAATGAATGAAGATCAGAACAAAATTGGTACATTTGAATTTTGTTGTTGGGGAGGTACTGTCAGAAGAACAAGTAAATTTATCTTCGATTAAAGGTAGCTAAAAATTTCCTTAAAACAAGAATAGTGAGACTTTGTCATATGTTAGACATAAATCAGGAGAGATTAGTTTCGGGGGGGAAATATGCTTGCCAAACTAGGTAGAAAGTGAAAACCTGAAAGGCCTTATCGAGATGGACTTACAGTGTCTACACAAATGAGCTAAAACATGGTTACTACTGTGAAGAGGGGTAAGGATCAAGCAATATTAAGGTCTAGTATTCATAGAATCTCTAAGCTATGGAACTGAATCTACAATGCTAAACAGCAACAACAATAACAACAGCAGTGATTCAGATAGCAAACAATGCATTACTGCATTTTGATGATATTCTACACACTGCAGAATAGGCAGTTAACAAGAAAACAATATGTTTTTGATTTTTTAAATAGTTTCAATGCTTGAACAGGAAAGTAGAGATAAAAGAGATCATGTGATTTTCACTATAGATTGAATGTCACCTCTCACTGACAAGAGAATATCTATTCATAGTGATCCTATTTGGGGTTTTCAAGGATATACCGCTCTATAGGAAAGATATATTTATCTACCTGAGTGGGTGTGGGCTGATCTGACTAATCTGGGAATCAGAGGTCTTACACAAACTTAATAGTGATGAGTTGAATAAAATCCACCCAAAGTTCTTATTCCTGGTACCTGTGAAATATGACCTGTTTGAAAATAGGGTTCTTGAAAATATTATTACTTATGCTGACCTAAGGTCATTCTGATTGAATTGTTACATCTTAGTCCAATAACTGATGTCCTTTAAAGGAAAAAAGAGATACAGGCACAAAGTGAAAGGAGATGGTCATGTGGCAACAGAGACAGAAATTGGAATGATGAATCTACTGATCCAAGTTTTCCTGCAACAAGTAGGAAACCAAATTCAATGCCATGGAGTCAATGCCAACATGTGGCAACCCATTATGTCAGGTACAGCTGCTCCTGTAGGTTTCTGAGACTGAACTCTTAGAGTAGAAAGCCTCCTCTTTCTCCAGCAGAGTGGCTAATGGTTTTGAACTGCTTACCTTGCAGAGAGCACCTCAGGGAGTAGCCACTCTATCACCAGCTTTTAGGGAAAGATGAAAAAAGAATCTGATTCCTCTATCCATGAGAGAGCATAACATTATTTGCACCTCCATGTAAGATTATAGCATCTGTAGCCCACCATTTGTCTCTGAATTTGTCACAGTGCCATGGTGTGTGCATTACTGTGATGCTGAAAGCTTTCTCACTATCATTTCAAATGCCAGCAGTGGTTTCATCAGTACATTGACAGAGAAATAGCAGAGATTCAGACCAAATTCAGAAGACAAATTGAAACAAGAGATATAATTACTGATGTCAGATGGCTGAAGGAAGAGAAAAATGAAAGGTATTTATTTGTGCTTTGTTTACTATGCTAAGACTTTGGATTGTGTCAACCATAATGAATGATGGGTGGTTTTGATAAAAAGTAGAATTCCAGAATACATCAGGCTCATGTGGAAGTTGTATAAGGATCGGGAGACTTTTGTGCACATAGAACAAAGAAATATTTCATGATTTTAAAACAGGAGAGGTGTGTGTCACGGTTGCAATGTCTCACCATACTTTTTCAATATTTATGCTGAACAAGCAATCAGAGAATCTGGATTGTGTGGGTAGTATATCACCGTGGGAGGATGGCTTATTAACAATTTGCAAAATGTCAATGTTGTTTGCTAAAACTGAAGAACACTTAAATCACTTTCTGACACAGATCAAGGATAGCCAGCAAGTATACAACTTAATATAAAAAAGAAAAACACCAAAATGCTCACCACTTGACCAATAGTTAACATCATGATAATGGGAGAAAGACTGAAGTTGCCAAGGATTGCACTTTGCTTGCATCCACAATCAATGGCCATGGAAGCAGGAGTCAAGAGATGAAATATTGCATTGTGTTGAAAACTCTGTTGGTCCTCTTTAAGGTATTGAAGAAAAAAAAACTGTTACTTTGAGAACTAAGGTGTTCCAGATTCAAGTCATGGTATTTTCAATTGCCACATAAGCCTGTGAAAGTTAGACATTAAATAAAGAAGACCACAGAAGAATCAGTGTGTTTGAATTATGTGCTGGAGAAGAATTTGAAAGCACCATGGAGCACCAAAAGAACCAACCAATCTCCCATGGATGAAGTACAAGTTTAGTGCCCCACAGAGGCAAGGATGGTAAGACTTATCTCACATGCTTTGGGCATGTTCTAAGAAGAGATCTGTCCCTGGAGAAGGACTTCATGCTTGCTAAAATAGCAAGACGGTGAAAGAGAGGAAGAACCATGAAAGGTGGATTGATACAGAATTTGAACCTATGGGCTCAAAGACAAAAATGATTGTGATCATGACACAGGATTGCGTTTATTTTTGTTGTACGTGGGGTTCTATGAGTCAGTATCAATTAGATGACACAGAACAATAACCACAGAATCTATAAGGACAATAAATTTCTCTTGTTTTAAGTTAAGCTGTTTGTATGGGAAACAGTTTTTTAATTTATATTCTAACTTTATCCTACAATTTAATTCTTTAATCATATTAAGAAGACTTCTGGTATCATCACCATCGATTTCAGAACATTTTTTTATTGTACTCATTGTTGTTTGATTCCATTTACACCCAGTCCCCCCTCCCATGTCCCCAGATAATTATTAGTCCAGTTATTATCTCTTTATATTAACCTATCCTGGAGAGATTATTTGCACAAAAAATAATGCAAGAACACAAACTGAAAGTAAGCCAGAAAAATCCAACAACACTGAATAGACAAAACAGATAAAAGCCTTATCTAAAAGAAAGTAGAAAACATTAAAAACTGAAGCACTTTTTAAATGGGTCAAAATGTATAGCAAATGATATTATTTTTTGTTTTTAGTATCTGGAGATTTTTGTTGTTTTCAATCCATTTTATTTGGAGGTAATCTAGACATTATACCATTACAAAGTCCAACCATATCATCAATGTTGTATTCTGCAAGGAACTTGATGATAGTTCAACCCTAGATAATTTGACAAAAAATGATGAGGCTCACATACAAGAATATCTTTGACAACAGTGTTGTGTTAGAATTTGAAGAAGAGAATATATACTGTAAAAAATATGTAGTTGAGCATGATGATAGGGTTCCTAAATTATCACTTCATTTATGATGATACACGTTAAGAGAGCTGCAATAAGGGTCTTAATCATCACAGCTAGAGGAGTATGCATGATTAGATAGTGTTCCCTTTGTGGTTACAGAAGGTAATTATGAGTTAAAGCCAAATATATGGAAGACAACAACACCTTTTCTAAGTAGTTATAATGCATATAAAGATAGATAAATATTGAAATGTCAAGTTATATATTTTCATCTTTCTCAATATGACCAAGATTCTCTTTTAAGGAAAATCATGTTGGCTACACCTCAGATGTCATAGATGTCAATTGATGGGAACTTGTCAAGACAGCTTGCTGCTGACTATTCCTTTGATCAATATTTGATTGTTTTAAATTCTGCTCAAATGTTGCTATTTCTTTTTATTTTTCACCTGCTTTTCAAGCATTAATTTGGCTAATAATTATAATCTTTGCATAGTTGTAATATTTTAATGTTACATTATTCAATGTTAATTTTCTCATAGTTTTAGAATTCAAATAAATTTTTCTGGGGAGTTGAACACTGTAGTTATTGTGATGATTTTATTCTGTATTCATAAACAGTCACATTCATATGCATAGTAATGAAATTGTTATTAAGATAATTATATTGAAGAGTTGCCAATTATCAATTTATGAGCCCTGCTACAACTTAGCTTTAGGTTGACTCACTTCCAGTACTTGATTAAAAACAATTTATTCCCAAAGTCTATACTCATTGATGAATTTAGATATAATCAAATGTCTGAACTCATAATGTGCAATAAATAAATAAAAACATAAAACAAAACCATAAATTATATTAGGAACAGTCATTTGGAAAACAGAAACATTTGAATATTTATATAATTTAAATTCTTTGACAAAAAATTATACTGATGTTTTGCCAGTTCTTTTTGGATTCATCTGAAATATTTTATTCCTCTCATCTGTAAAAAGAGATGGAATTTGATTTAAAGTGGCCTAATGCCATACAAAAGAGATATGTTCCAATAATATGCTTTAAAGATACATTGTATTTAAACCAGATGAAAAAACATCAACACATTTATTTTTCATCAAGTAATGTCAGTACAAATATTTCTATGTAATGTAATATATTATCATGGGATGCCATCTAAAGAAGATCAATTTAAACCAGACAGTAAAATTTATAGCCTACCCTCAAAGCACAATCATGGCTTGATTTTAAACACAAAATTATAAGTTGTTTTCAAAAGCAGAAATATTTAGTAATTGATTTCATTTGATAATTTCTGGAATAGGGAAAAATATCCTTTTTAATTTTTTTTTCTTGAGTGTAGGGATTACGGATAAAGACTCAACTTGATCTGTAATGAAATAACAGTCTTTGCCATGATTTAAGTCCATAAAAGGGACAAATGCTTCTCTAAGTGTTGTCAATTATGGTCCTGCAGGCTAAAACTGGTATTGGCATCACTGTGCAGCTACTAACCACAGCCAAGGTTAGATTCAGAGAAATCTTGTAAATTTTCCATGTGAGCGGGCCACTAATCGGCGCACTTTTGAAGGATGTGGGAAGGAAAGAGGAGAAAGGAAGATCGATTTCCTGATGTTCCTGAAAGTGATTTAGAAGTAAAGAAGGAGGAGAATTGATCTACTTTTACTTTGGGGTGCTATTATATCCGATAGAATAATTCTAATTTGTATAGGGTTCAAGTGATATTATGAAGTAAATTTACCTCTGGAAAAAAGTCATTTTCCTTTCTCCATTAATTGGAACAGTGTTTAAACCAATTAATAAAAGTATAACATTGGATTAAAAAAAAGCAAATGTGGAATATCCTTAAATGTGAAGCACTGTAAAAGAAAATCACACTTGCACTGCAATATGTATTAAAAAAAAAGCATTCTTTGTTAACATGCTGCATCAAAATTCTGTGTTGTCATTAAAAAGTTAAAAGCACAATGTTATACTAATACATTTTCCCAAGCAAGTGTTATAAAGAATTATTCTAAGCTTTCAATTATAAATACAGTGGTATGCATATCCATTTTGCAAAATGAATGCGTTTTGTTTAGAAAGCATTCTACATCTTCAAATTATGAAATAGTCATAGTAAGTAAGAAAAGGGTAGCAATTGCCTACAAATATTGTGTTGTATTTAATTTAGAGATTTTATTTTCTAGTACTCTATAATTTTTTTTCATATTTGTATGTTTTCAGTTATAATGCATTTCTTTGGTCGGGTTGTGTAAATTATTCCATAAAACAAATATTCATACATTTTATAATGATCAAATAGTGTGTGATATATTTAGAAGATTAGTAATTTTTCAACAAATACCCATTGAGCATAGAATTAAAAGACAGGTATTAAGTAGATACAAAGTCAGGTACTGGGGTTGTGAAAGTAACCAATGTAAATAACATGTTTTGCCTATACTAATTGCCTTTGAGTCAGTGGTGACCCATAGGACAGAGAAGAGATGTTCCATACTTAGGGGTCCATGGATTCTCAATCATTACTAGAGAACACAACCTCATTTTTCTAACATGGGACAGTTGATAAGTTTGCACTGTAAATCTTGAGGCTAGCATCCTAAATTTCAATGTTTAAATCACAACGTCACTAAGCCTTCTTGACATGACTATGAAATCAAAGACCTACAAAATATCTCTTCACTAAAACTCAAACTCAAACTCTGTACAATTACGGATCGCATAGTTTATTTGGATGTCTCATGCCTGAGTTCACACCTTGATTTCAGGTATAGAAAACTAAAATCCTCGTTCCCTTCTGTCTCTATCAAATTAGAAATATATCAAATCCTTCTTTCTTTTTGGATCATTTTATTGAGGGTTGTTAAAATTCTTATTACAATCTGTATATCAGTTGTGTTGCAATCATTCATTTCTAGACACTTTCTATTGAGCCCTTGGTATCAACTCTTCTCCCCCCCCCAATCCCTTGAGAGATTATAATTATTTTCATATCGCATACTGACCACAGTCTCTCTTCTCCCGTGGCTTCCGTTGCCCTTTCCCCTAGAGGAGTGTGTGTGGTTGTGTGTCCCTCATTATTTCCAGTTTCTCCTTCTTCCCCTCCCCTCCTCCACCTTTTCCCTAACCATTTGGTATTGCTATTCCCATGGCACATGTGTCGTGAGCTCCCATCTCTTATCAACACCTGTGTACATGTTCTGGTTTAGTTCGCAGTGAAAGGCATTATTGGGGTCACGGTGGTGGGGGCTGAGGAAACCTCAAGGAACCGGAGGAATATTATGTGTTTTAGCAGTGGTTTAATGTGCCTTGGTTGACTCATGCCCATGAACCCTCTGTGGGGGGGTGTTTCACTATCTACAGATGGGGCTTTGGATCTGCTCCCACCCTCTTCATTCTCAACTATTTGAGGGTCTAACTAACAATTTTGGGGTCTAACTAAGGGTCTTCTAAAGCCTGCTACGTGGTCCCAATGACAACGCATGACCACGCAGGCTGGCATGCTTCTTCCATGTGAGCTGCTTGTTTCTCTGCTGAATGGTTGCTGGTTTCACGTCAAGTCCTTTAGAACTTTGGTGCTATAGCTTTTAATAACAGGGCACAATTAGCTTTCTTCACCACAATTGTTTATGCACTCCTTTTTTCTTCAGCTACAGTGTCAGGAAGGTGAGCATCATAAAATGCCAATTTGTTAGAACAAAGTGCTCTTGTTTCGAGGGAGGTTATGAGTAGAGTCCCGAAGTCCATTCACTACTTCACTGCATTACCATATAAATATGTATACACAGGACAATACCTCTGTTTTATGGTTTAATGTATTTACATATAGACACACCTATGAATATACCTCTATCCATAGCTTTGCTTCCTATATCATTCCTGCTTCCTTTTACCTTCCTTCTGGCCACCATCATGCCTGTCCTACTTCTGCCTCATTGTACTTCCTTTCAGCTAGATTGCTGTTGTAGCAGCACCCCAGGATCTCAAAATCCTCCTTGTTACTGCACCTGTCACCTGTCCCCTTCTCCCCAGTTTCCCCCAGGACTGTTGATCCCTTTGATTTCTCCTTGAGTTTGCTTCCCATACTTTTCTTATGTAAATAGGCATACGAACAATGGCATAGACCAAAGAATGAAAAAAACAACTGAAAAAAAAGGGGAAAAATGCATAATTCCAGGTCTGTCCACTGACCTTTATGACTGTCTCCTCACTTGTCCTGGGGGAACTTTGGGAATGGCCCTTCCTAGCCTGAAGTCTATTTGGGAGGGATTCTTTAGGGTCTTTGTGGCTTTATTTTGCTACCAATACTGCTCTGTTTTGTTCCCTGCCTGGTTTGCCCCATTTTGTGCAGTTCAGACCACATTTCCTCCCTGCTGTGTGTCACCAATATTGTCCTCTGTTGCAGCATGCTCCATTACGGGGACAACGTGTCATGAACTCTTGTTGGCACTGTAGTCCTCTCTATGCCTTAGCAATTCAATGAAAAGATGTCAGCCTCTGGGTTTAGTGTGCCCATAGGTGGTCTAGACCCACTGTCCCTTTGGCGTTTTCCTTCTTGGATGGCTTTCTGGTGGGCATGATATGCCGTTCCTCAACCCAACCTGTAAGTTTACCATTGTTTTCCATCACATCTATTGATGGGGGAGGGCTCTAGTTAAGACTGACCCTGTAGCCCAATCTTTTCATGCATTCTTCCTCATGTTTATATTGCCCTCACACTTTGGTGCGCCAGGGTGGGTCTATATGCACACTCCCAATTCTATGGAGACATAACCAATACTCTCCCCCTGGGTGGGTTAGTGCCCTGCTCCTCAGTACCAGGTTTTCATTCTCAACCCCACCCCACCCCAACCCCACACTCCTTTATTGTTATTTGTGTTGGATTACCATGTACTTCCTTGGGTTTGGTCTGTTCTCCAGCAAACTACCTGTACTTCAATGCGTATATTGTGAGATAAGTGGTTTTTCTTCTATACCTACTACGCTGGTTGTACTTATCTCAGGGGACTTATGATGTACTTGGCCTTTTGTCATTGGCTGACTTGCTTAGCATAATCTCCTCCAACTTTTCCCATGAAATGGCATGTTTCATATGATCACTAGTGTCTTCTAATGATGCCTGGTAATCCATTGTGAGTATCTGCCAGGGTTTACTAATCAACTCATCTCTTGATAGAAATTTAGTTTGTTTCTTGCTCTTTGTGATTGTGAATTACACTGCAATAAACATTGGAGCACAGACAACTGGTTGTGGCCCATTTCTTACCCCTTCTGGGTATATGCCCAGTAGAGTGATAGCTGGGCCACGATGTAGATCAATTTTCATTTGTTTTATATATTGCCAGATCACTGTCCACAGAAGCTGTACATATCGACATGACCTCCAGCAATGGAGGAGAGTTCCTGTTTCTGCCACATCCCCTCCACCATTTGTTGCTCTCTGATTTTCTGACTTGGGCTAACCTCAAGAGTGATAGAAAGTATATCATAGTTGTTTCAATTGGCATCTCTCTGATAGATAACTATTGGAACCATTTTCTTATATGTTCATTGGTCATACAAGTCACAACAATAGTGAAGCTTCTTTTTAGTTCTTTTGCCCATTTCCTTGGGGGGGGGGAAGGGTTTTTTAACTGTTTTCACCTTCTTGAAGGCTAGAATGGTATTGTAGATTTTATTAATAAGTCCTTTATTTGTTGTGTCACTGCAAAAATCTTCTCCCACTTTGTGGGTTCCTTGTTACCCTCTTGGTGAAATTTTAATGACGCACACAAGTATTTTATCCTTAGTAAATTCCATTTGTCAATTTCAGGTTCACCTGTGTGTATCTTTCTCTATTGCAGTTAGCCTATGTATTCCCTGGGACAAGGTTATTAGGTTTGTCCTTATTCCTTCAATGATGGTTCTGATAGTTTGAGATTTTACTTCTAGGTCTGTGATCCATCTTTAGTTAGTTCTTGTGAATGGGGTAAACATGAGGTAAACATCTTGTTTATTTTTTCTACATGTGGATATCTATTATTTTCAGCACCACTTGCTAATAGAACGTCTGACTCCTACTTGATGCTTTTGGGGCCTTTATCAAAGAGCAGTTGTCTATATGCTGATTGCTTCATTTCTGAGTTTTCTGTTCTTTCTATTGTTGAGTACATGTCATTATGACAATAGCATGCTGTTTTGAATACTGTGACTGTGGAAAAGATTTTAAAGTCAGGGAAAGCAAGCCCTCCAACTTCGACCTTCTTCTTGAGGAGTTATCTGTTAATTTGGGGCTTCTTTCCTTTCCATATGGAATTGGTGGTCAGTTTTTCCATTTCTTTGAAAAAGGTTGTTTGTATTTGAATCAGGATAGCATTAAATTTATAAAATGCCTTGGACAAGATCGACATATTTACTATGTTGATGCTTCCAATACATGAGCATGGGGTATTTTCCCATTTGTGGAGGTTACTTTTGGTTTCCTGTAGTAGGGTCTTGTACCTTTCCTTGTAAAGGAAAGGTTTCTTTGGTTAATATCTTCCTAGATCTTTCACCTTTTTCCTGGCTATTATGAAGGTTACTGCCTTCTTGATCTCCTCTTCCATGCTCTTGTCTGATATATATATATATATATATATATATATATATTCAATAAACTCCTTTTGATCTTGTATCCTGCCAGTCTTTCATATTCCTCTATCACTACAACTGCTTATGTTGTAGAGCTTTGGGTATTTTCTTTTCTTCTTTTTTATTTAATAATTTTACTGGGGACTCATACATCTCTTTTCACAATCCATACATCTATCCATCATGTCAAGCATACTTGACATTTGCTGCCATTATTCTTAAAACACCTGCTTTCTACTTGAACCCTTTGTATCAGCTCCTCATTCCCCCTCCCTCATGAAAACTTGATAATTTATAAATTATCATTTTGTCATATCGTACACTGCCCAATCTCTCCCTTCATCCACTTTTCTGTTGCCCATCCCCCAGGGAGGAAGTTATATGTAGATCCTCCCAGTATCTTACCACTGGTTCTGAAAAGATCATCTGTCCTGGATTCTTTGTGTTTCCATTTGCTATCTGTACCAGTGTACATTCTCCAGTCTAGTCAGATTTTTAAGGTAGAATTGGGATCATGATATTTTTTGGGAGGGTAGCTTTTAAGAACTAGAGGAAAATTGTGTGTTTCATCGATACTGCACTGCACCTTGAATGGCTCATTTCTTTCCCATGACCCATCTGTAATGGGGTGTCCAATTGCTTACAGAGGAGCCTTGGGTTCCCAAACTGAAGTCCCCCTCATTCACAATGATATGATTGTTTTGTTCTTTGATGCTTGATACCCGATCTCTTCAACACTTCATGGTCCTACAGGCTAGTTTGCTTCTTCCATGTGTGTTTTGTGCTTCTGCACTAGATGGGCACTTGTTTACCTTCAACCCTTTAAGATCCCAGGTGCTATATCTCTTGCTAACCAGGCACCATCAGCCTTCCTCATCACACTTGCTTATGCAAGCATTTGTCTGCAGCAATCATATGGGGAAGGTGAGCACACAATGATGTGGTTTTTTTAGTTCTTTGGTGTCTGATACTTAATTTGGATTTTCAATGTACAGAATCATGTCATCTGCAAATAGCATTAGTTTCACCTCCCATTCACCCAGTTGTATACACTTAATGCCCTTCCACTGTCTTATGCTGATAGCTAGGACCTCTAGTTTGATATTAAATAGAAGCAGGGATAAGGAGCAGACTTCTCTAGTGCCCTTTTTCAGTGGATTTTTTTTGTCCTTTCTCCATTATCTATGATGTTGGCTGTTGACTTTTTGTAGATAGCTTGTACTTACTTGAGGAATTTTTCTTCCTTCCCTATCTTCTGAGAGTCTTAATTAGGCGTAGGTGTTGAATGCTGTCACGTTTTTCTATGTCTATTGATATTATCCTGTGATTCTTATACATTTTCTTATCAATGTGGTGTATAACATTGATGGATTTTCAGATGCTAAACATCCCTGCATACCTAAAATGAATCCTACCTGATCATGGTGGATGACATGTTTAAATGCTTTTGTATTGTATTGGCCAATATCTTGCTAAGAATTTTGGCATCTAAGTTGATTAGAGATATTGGTCTATAGTTTTCTATTCCTGTTGGGTCTTTGCCCTATTTGGATATGAAATTTACACTGGCTTCATAGAATGACCTTGGAAGTTTGCCATCCTTTTCTATGATCTGTAATAATTCATAGAGGATCAGTGTCAGCTCTTCCCTGAATGCTTGGTAAAAAGTTCCTGGGAAGCTGTAATGTCTGGGAGCCATTTTCATTGGTAGCTTCTAGATAACATATCTGTTCCTTCTTTCACTATTGGTCTGTTGAAGTTCTTGACCTCCATCTGGGATAATTTAGGAAGGGACTGTTTTTCCAAGTATTTGTCCATGTCTTCCATAGTGTTGAATTAATTAGAATACAGACTTCCATAAAAGTTTGTGATTTTCCTTTTAGTCTCAGTGAGGTCTGTTGTGATTTCCCCTGTTCCATCTTTTATCCTGGCTATTGATATCTGCTTCGTCTTTTCCTAGGTTAGGTTTGTCAGCATTCTGTTAATTCTATTGATCCTTTCATAGAACCAGCTTTTTGCTGCTTTAATGTTTTGCATCATTCGTTTGTCTTCCCGTTGGATTAACTCTGTCCTGTTTTTAGTCTTTCTATTCATTTGCTATTGGAGGGGTTTTTTTCCTGTTAATTCTATTCAAATTGCTGCTGGTTCTATGACAATGTATCAATCATAATTCTTGCTTCCTTTATCATTGAAGTGATCAAGTTACCTCTGCTATCAAGGTACCTCTGATAATTTCTTTCAACATATCCCCTATGTTTTGATACATTATGTTCTCATTCTCATTAGTTTATAAAAATTTTGTGAACTCCTCTCTGATCTGGTCTAGTACCTGTTCATGTCTAAGAAGATTGTTATTCATCCCCCAATTGTTTTCCTTTGTTTTTCTGCTCATCTTTCTATTTATCTTCAGTCCCATGTCATGGTGATTTGAGGATGTCTGAGTGATCTCAAGGTGTGTGAATTTAATCAGGCTCACCTTGTGGCCCCAGCATGTGGTCTATTTTCAAAAATGAGTGATGAACACTTGAAAAGAATGTGAATTTTTTTCTTTGTGTTTGGATGGAAAACGCTATATTTTTCTGTCAGACCCTATTGTCTAATTGTGGTGTTTAGCTCTGTAGCCTCTTTGCTTAGCTTCATTCCCAATGATCTATCTTTCTCCAGTAGTGGTGTATTAAAGTCACCTACTATGATTGGTGACTCTGTGAATTCTCTTTTCATCTTTTGAATAGTTTGATGAATTCTGTGACTCTTTGGCACATAAAAATGTATTATGCTCACTAGTTCCTGATTTACTGATTCTTTGAGCATTATATAGTGCCACTACTTAACATTTTTATGGAGATAAATTTTCTCAGAGATTAGGATTGCGACATCTGCTTTTATTAAGTTGTCATTTACCTGATATATTTTCCACCAGCATTTTATTTTTAGTATATTTTTGTGTGCAAGTTTAAGACATGTATCTTACAAGCAAAAAATTGATGGGTTATGTATGCTGAGACATTCTGCTAGCCTCTATCTCTTAAAGTATGAATTTAGACCATTCACTTTCGGAGTTAACAAATCCTGTGCATACATTGCTGTCATATCTTGCCTTTTATGTTGGGTCTCTTCCTATTTTCCTTCAAATCAGTGTGCTGTGCTTGTGAGTGGGGCTGCATTCTTGCCTTCTTTTACCTCTAAAACCTGTTATCTTGGTCAATGTGTCAAGCACATTGGTTTCTAGGTGGAGTTGGATTAAATGGTGGTGTCCTTCGCATAATTGGTGGATATTGGTTTTCTGAACATAGTAAGTAGACATGGATATCCCGTGGGGTTGGGTATCTTATGGCATATTCTTTGAAATTTTCCTCTTCTTGAAAGAACTTTGTCTCTCCTATTTTAATATTTTAATAGTTAATTTGGCATGGTAGAATTATTGTGCAGGTGTTTTTTTTCTTTCAACTTTTGAAATAATATACCACTCTCTCCTCTTCGTGGTTTCTGCTGATATGTCTGTGCATATTCTTACCTGAGAACCACTGTATATGACTGTCTTCCTTTTCCCTGCTGCTCTTAAGAGTTTCTGTTTTCCTCTGAAATCTGGGTACTTTAACTATTATACCCTTGGAGAGTTCTTCCTGAAGCTTAGTCTCTATGGTTTCATCTCTGTTTTCTGTATGAGTGTCTTATTCTTATTCATTAAGGTAGAAAATTTTGCTTCCAAAAAGACCTTGCTAACTTAGCTGTTGGCTTCTTTGTTGGTAGACCTATTATTTGAATTTTGTTCCACTTCATAGCATCTGTGATTGATCTCAGGGTCTATTCTATCACTTTCATTATCTTCTTGGACTGTTTTCTCATTGTTGAAAGCAGATTGTCTTCCAGATCACTGAATGCTTCTCTGACTCCTCTAGTCTCTTTGTGAGGCCAATGATCTTGTGTGTAGCTTCTGTTGCTCATCCATTAGTGCTTGTATTTCCCTTTGGTGCGTGAACTTCATCCCCTATGTAGTTCATGAACTTCATCCCCCTCTATTGTGAAATTCATCTCTGTCATTGTGTCCTTATCTGCATTGCTTCCCTCATCATCTGTATTTTTCCCAGCAGCATTCTGAAATTTTCTTTTGTGGCAGACCCATGTTGATTCCTTATGAGCATTATTAGCTCATAGTGATGTTATCTTTTGTCTTTCTAGGTTTTTTTTGTTGACAGTGTTGCGGTAATGATTTTGTAGAAGTGAGTTCCATGATTCTGGGAGATCAAGGGTCTCTGAGCTCTTTCTTTGTCTTGTATGATTGGTAGGACTATTTTCTTAATCTTAAAAAAGTAAATGATTTAATGATTTTTATAATAATGCCTTTAGAATTACCATTTTTGACTATTTTTTAAATCATTTTATCGGGGGCTCACACAACTCAGTACAATCCATCCATATATCCATTTTATGCAAAGCACATTTGTTTCTTTAATGCTATCATCATTCTCAAAACATTTATTTTCCTCTTAAGCCCCTGGTATTGGCTCTTCCTTTTTCTGGACCCTCCCCTCTTCCCCCTCCCTTATGGACCCTTGATCATTTTTAAACTATTATAATTTGGTCTTGTCAAATGTTGTCTGATGTTTCCTTTTGCCCACTTCCCTGTTGCCTGCACCCAAGGGAGGAGGGGATATGTAGATCATTATAATTGGTCCCTCCTTTCTACTCTACCCCCCTCCCCATCCTCCCAGTGTTGCCACTCCCACCACTGGTCCTGAAGGGATCATCCATTCTAGATACCCATATTTCCAGTTCCTATCTGTACCTATCTGTGCATCCTCTTGCCCAAGCAGATTTGTAAGGTAGATTTCAGATCATGATTGTTAGGGCTATTTTGAGGGCTGCTTGTGATACTTTTATCATTCTGCATTACTGTTCAAAGTGAGATTATTATTTTCATCTCATGGTACATAACCCTCAACTTTGGTTGGAACATTTTAGGATTAACAAATTCTATAGGAAATATGCTAATTAGATTTAAAGCAAATTTAACTAACCAAGAAGAAAAATAAACAACTTGTGAAAAGAAAATTAACAATAAGAGATATCAAAGAGTATATATTACTATAGAAAACTATGCATCCACAAAGTCAACAACCTCGGTGAAAAGGACCAATTCATTGAAAGGTAAGTACCAAGAACCTCATTTTGGAAGAAATAGAAAACGCACACACGCACACGCACACACACAAGAGAGTCTCCAAGGATGATGCAACATGCGCAGAGTTGCTACCAGTCAGAAATGACTATGTCACCTAAAAACATGTGCATATGGATAAAATATGTGTATGTGGATAGATAAGGGTTTAGTTACAAATATAAATACTAATAAAGGTACAGGTATAGATATATCTATGGATATATCCTCTGGGGGTTTTGTGAAGACTTGATCCATATCATCCCTCTTAGCTCTGGTGATAATTTGTGAGCCCTGGAATTCCTCAACTTCTAGATACATCATTAAAAATGTTCGCCTTCTTGAAGGCTGAGCCCTGCTGGCCTAGTGGTTGTGTGTGTGACTGCAACCCACAGGGTTCACAGTTCAAATCCAGCAGCAGCTCTCCAGGAGCAAGGTTGGCCTTCCTACTCCCAGCAGGGCATTGATGCCACACACACACACACACACACACACACACACACAAGTTTGCCTCCATTTTCACATGGCCATCTCTTCTATGTCTTTGTTTCTATCCACTTTTTTTATATCTTTGTTTTAGAGAAATATTCTGAATATATTTCTTCCAAATCTGGTTTATTTGTTCCTTTGATAATACATTGCCACTTAAATATTTTCACCAGAGTCATGATTCAAATGCACTGCTTCTTTTTTTTGTGTTAACCTTTTTCTTTTATAATATAGATTTTATTGAGGGCTATTACAACATTTAGTACATCATTCATATTAAGCATATTTGTACACCTGTTGGCACATTCATTTACATTACCTACTTGAACCCCTCCAACATAAGCTCTTCCCTCTAGTTCTTTATTTTTTAATTCCAACTACACATATTTCCCCTGCACCCTTCTGCTTCCCCATGAACTTCCAATAATTTACAAATTATTACTACCTCTTCATATCTTACATTGTCTAATATATCACTTCACTCACCCCCCCACCTCCAACCCCATTGTCCACACCCCGAAAGGAGGTCACATGTAGATGCGAGAAATTTGTTCCCCCTTTATACTCCACCATCCCTCCACCCTCTCAGTGTCACCATTCCCCACTAGTCTCAAGGGATTATCTATCCTAAATTTCCACGTTTTCTACTCCGTTGTGCATCCCCTGGTCTAGCCAAATCTGTCTTGCAGAATTGGGATAATGAAAGTTGGTGGGAGGAAGCATTTGAGAACATTTCATTGCTACTACACTGCACCTAGACTGATTCATCGCCTCACTAAATCCTCTGTAAGAGTAGGTCTCTTCACTTATTGATGGGCTTCGGGTCCCCAATCTGAACTTCCCCTCATTTATAATGATAATTTATCATTTATCATTTCTCTACAAGTCTATCTGGATGGGGTGGGATGAATGGGCAGTCTAGGGGTGGGGATGACAGGACTGATGGTACCAGGGAGGATGTAGTGGGGGTGGGGTGGGGGGAGGCTGTTGGCTGATCCAGGGATGGGTGGCGGGGTGGGTGTGGAAGGGCTGATAGGGATTGATTAAGACTAATGTGATAGAGAGATAATATTGAAACTCAAATGGAGGTTGAGCATGATGGTAGGACTGGAGAAGTTATAGGGAAATAGAGAAAATAACTGGGGAGTAAGGGGTATTTATAGAAGTTAAATACAGGCATATACATAGGTACGTATATTCATATGAAGAAGGGGAAATAGATCAATATCCATATACTTATAAACTTAGAATTAGAACAGCAGATGGGCATTGAACATCCATCAGGTTCTTCCTCAGTGTAAGAACATTTTGTTCTATTAAATTGACATTCCATGATGTGCAGCTCCCTTACACAATCAGAGAAAACAAATGTGTGCTTAAGCAAATGTGGTGAAGAAAGCTGATGGTGCCCGGCTATCAAAAGATGTGCGCCTGTGGTTTTAAAGACTTGAAGGTAAATAAGTGGCCACCTAGCTAAGAAGCAAGCCCACATGGAAGAAGCACAACAGTCTGTATGACCACAAGGTGTCAAAGGGATCTGATATCAAGTATCCACTTTTTTATAAGCATTCCATTCACATTGGATCAAAAACCCACTCCCATTGTTTTTGTTAGGTACTGTCCAGTTTTTTCCAACTCGATTAGACCCAGTACACCTTGTGGACCTAATCGAGATGCTATTTCAATCTACAGTACTTTTACGTAGGGTTTTCAATGCTGTCAATCTGTGGGTCTCAAACTTCCTAATGGTGTAACCCTTTAATATAGTTCCCCATCTTGTGAAACTTCACCATAAAATTATTTTCATTGCTACTGCAGAACTGTAATTTTGCTGCTGTTATGAATAGAGTGACTCCTGTGAAAGGGTCATTTGGCCTCCCAAAGGGTCATGACCCAGAGGTTGAGATTTGATTCTATAAATCCTTATGATAGAGGTAGTCTTATCTTTTCCCATGGAACTAATGGTGGGTCTGATGGTTAACATCTAAAGTCTAACACATATCATTACCTGGGCTCCCACTATATTTCAGAATGATGACCTCATTAACTGAAAATGTCTTAAAGCACCTAATTTCCTAACAGAGTCATATTTATAGTACCTGAGGTTAGAGCTCTGGTGCTGATGAAGAACATTGAAATTATCAAGGACTACCCAAAAAAAGAAAGAAAAAAAGCAATCTGTCTTTGAAGAAGTACTATCAGAGTGATCCTTGGAGGCAAGGATAGTGCCAGAAGATTGGCCCCTTATTTTGTCAGCCACTTAAAGTGGGATTAAGAGATTCTCAAAGTCAAGTCAACCATGGTGATGTCACTGGAGCGGGCCTTCTGGATCTTTATTTGCAGTTAGGCTGTAGCTTGAGGTAGGAAGAAAGAGCTGTAAAAATCATGGTAAGTGAAGAAAAGTTTAAAGTTTTGTGGTAGTTACATAATCATAGGATTATGAGGATTAAAAGTGTAGGGATGGAGTCTACCCTGTCAATTAGGATATAGACAATGAGGCCTCTGTGTGGGCAGCATCTTCTCCTGAGGATTCTGAGAAGTCCTGTGTACCTCCTGAGAGGTGAGACACTCACTTGGCTTAGTCCCAGAGAGACATTGCATCTGACAAGACACATGGAACTATGCTACTACTCTGAGCTGAAAGAACCACGTGGAGACCCCATGGTGATGAACTGATGGCAGTCAGAGTCTCAGAGCTGAAGGAACGATGTGGAGACCCTTGCCAGCACTGAGATGCTGGATTCCCAGACTTCCTATCCACTGCGTGCAATCTTATTGCATTTGGCATCATTGCATGTGTTTTGTGAGTCTGAGGAGAACTTTGTAGGTTGGTATCAGACGTATGGGCCAATATCAGACTGATGGACTTGATCTCTACTGGGCTAGGATATTTTCTCAAAATTCAACTACTCTTGCATATAAATTTCTTTCCTATACACATATGAGTCTCCCTGGATTTATTTCTCCAGTCTATCCAAATTAACAGTGTTGTCAAGGGTTTTGCCTTTCTTGGATCCAAAATCAGTGCTCATGGAAGAAGCAATAAAGAGAAAAAAAAGTTATCTTGTATTGCATAAACTGTTGTGCAAGACCCCTTCAGAGTATTGAAAAACAGGGGTAATGTTTTAAGGGCTAAGTTATGCCTGAGCAAAGTGATGGTATTTTCAATGGCCTTATATGCATTTGAAAGTTAGACATTGGCTAAAGTAGACCAAAGAAAATTGATGCATTTGAATTATCCTGCTGGCAATGAACTTTGAAAAGATCTTGGATGACTTGAGGGACAAAGCACTCTTTCTTGGAATTAGTGAGCCCAGAGTGCTTTTTAGAAGCAAGAATGGCCAGATTTGTCTCACCTTCATTAGACATGTTATCAGGAGAGATCCATCAGTGGAGCAAAACATCATGCTTGGTAAAGTAAATGGGGCAGCAGAAGAGAAAGGCCCATGATGAGATGAGCTGACACAGTGGCTCTAAGGGGCTGAAGCATGGAAAATGTGTTAAAGATGGCGAGACTGGCAGTGTTTTGTTTTGTTGTACATAGGGTTGCAATGGGTCAGAACAGATTCCAAGTCACCAGCAAGAGCAACATTGATTTATATTTATTAAGATGTAAATAAGGCCTTGTTATAAAATATCTTTTAATTCACAGAAAATTCAGGTTTTTCCGTTCAAAATTTTTAAAAAATACATTGAGATTAGTGGTACAATTTAGGCCTCCCTTCCCCAGATCACTCCCAAGATTTTTTGGGAACTTTTTCAGTGGGTATTCTAATGTTTAATTAAGGTCTCACAGTCCTAAGTAGTTTGAGCTACAGTAACCTTCGCTGACTGTGAACAAAGTTGTTCAAAGCAAATAAAATGTTTTTATTGTAGTGATACATTTTCAGACCTGTTAATTATTCTCTTAATTATTCATTTAAATGCATTAGTGTTTACTTTGTTTTAAAAATTATTCTAAAAGACACTCATACATTTTCTTTTTGAATGTAATCTCACAGATTTCTTCATTTTCTAAATGTACTTTTAAAGGCCTCACACTTATTAAAGCATGACACAGTGACTTAATTTCCAATCTTTCTAAGAAAGTCACAACTATAGGACTGGCTAAGCTCTAGCCCTTTTCTTTCAAATTAGTTGTATTGTTGATTCATGTTCTATTGTTACAGAAGCTGTAGAGAATGATTAATTAGTCTCATATTTTACTTCCGCACACTTCCTCACTATGAATAATATGCTGATCTGTAATAATGAATGACTAGTTTCAATTTTTCAAGTGTGGCCAGGAGAAAGTGGTGATATTTGCTAATTCCCTTTCCCAAGTGGACTTGACTGCTAGAATTTTTTTTGCCTTACCTTTTTAGATGTCACCTCTTTCCAGCCCCTCTGCTTTATGCCTCACTTCAATATTACACAGCTTCATCGTCACATTCAAGTCTTCAAGTCACACTGCTCTCTAGGGTTCGTCCTACAATTTTTTCAAGAACACTTTCCACCCGTGTATGGTGTGTTTTTGTTTTGTTTTGCCATTTAAGGGGATATCATTGTTGTTCTCTATGAAATATGGAGAAAAGCTTAGCAAAAGATAAAATATACATATATGCTTTTAACATTTTCCATGGTCACTGCCTCTGAATACCAACAAAACCAAACCACCCCCCCCCAAAAAAAATCATCTAAAAGTATGAGTAAAATAAGATGTTTGGATTAGACTTTACTCTTTGATGTCACTGCTTGTCTTTTCTATGGGACATTGCTTTAAAGGACTCTAATCATTCCACGTACTATTGGTTATGAGTGGGGACGGCAGCAACGCAGAGTCACCACATGAAAAACAGAGACCCCATGTGGTCCTATGTCATCCTCACAGTGGTTGTTACAGTCAAGTCCAACGCTGCAGTCATTTAACCAATCCATCTCCTTGAGAGTCGACCTCTTTTTGTCTTCCGTTCTCCTTCATCAACAATGGGGTCTTTTTCCAGCAACTGATCTCTGTTGATAACAGGCCCAAAGTAAGTACATGAGATGATGTCTTGCTACCCTCTCTTTTAGCAGGTGTAAAGCTATATAATTCTTTCAATCAGTTTGTTTTCTTTTTAGATTTCCTGTGAGATGCTCATGATTGGGTAGGACTATGCAGTTATGAAATAGTTATGACCTACCAAGGAGAGTAAATAACTTGTTAATATTGTAAATACGGGGGCTGAGCCACGGTGGCGTGGTGGTTGTGTGCGGGATTGCAGCCCACTGGGATGGAGGTTCAATTCCAGCAGTGGGGCTGGGCTCCTACTCCCACCACTGGAGAGCAGTGATGTCCAAAAAAAAAAAAAATAAGAATATTGTAAATACCGGGCACAGTGCTTCTTTGAGATTGGGCTCGGGAAATAAGTTGTATAGTACTCTAACAAGGATAGGCCAGTTTTGTCATCCAGTCGGCTTAAAATGAACTATGCCAAAGCAAAAGGGGGATATCAGGCCCATCAGAAAGAAAGGTGGAAGCAGAGTGTGACCCAAGTTTGGACCCAAGTTCACTGTGCTGAACCACCTTGGTTCACGAGACAGAAAGTGATGACGTTTTCAGGGACTGCCGAGCATGGTGAGAAGAGGGAGCAGAGCCGTGGTTGCAGCACAGGCAGCAGCACCGGCAAATGATAGGAGTTAGCAAACTGGATCCCCCCCGCCCCCCCGCAGAGAGGGAGAAATCAGAGTGCCGTCAGGGTTGAGTCTTGCTGATAGAGTCAAGTGCTTCCATGGACTTTCAGGAAGTTAGTAGAATTCTGTAACCTCTGTCCCAGTAAGACGAGGGCGTGGCAAAGAGGGCTTCTGTGCCAGGTGGTTGTGGGCACTGCTGAGAAGATCCTTTACTGATGGGATAATTATTTCTTGAACATTTCTGATCTTTAGAGCCAATCACTTCCTTACTAAAACTCTCATTTAAATATGGTCAGTGCGTTCTCTGTGACCATTGCAACAGATTATTGAGCACGGTAGAAGAGAAGACGTGGCGCTAGGAGAGACAGCTGGTATCAAAGCTGGTACAAGGTTGAACAGGGGAGGCTTGCCCAACCTCTTCCTCCTTGGAATCAGTCTTGAACTGATGGAGATAATGATTCTTTCATCCCCTCATGAAGTTAGAATATCAGATAGGGCCTCACTCCATCTGACAGTTGATTTTGGCCTGCTCGCTAGTTCCTTTAGCTTATCTCTCTGTTTTAAAATTCTTATACAACAAGCATTCACAAGTCCCTATCTTCTGCGTGGTCTCTGTCTGTGCTCTGCTAATAAAAGATCAATATATTGTAGCCCCAAGGCAGTCAACTCTACTATATCATTGAAGATGGAAGACTAGTAATAATAGTGAATAATGTCAAGTTTGATTGGGAAAACTAATTAGCTTGTAAAGCCAATATAAATCATCTGATTTTTGTCCTGTATAAATGTACAGATCCAAAAGGAAATGCAAAAATTCCTAAAAGCCAAAAGCGGATGCAGGATTTAAAAAGCTAAGATATTCACTCTGAAAGTTATCTGCCAGAATTTTTCTTTAATGAATAATTCAACATTTAATCCATTAATATTAACCTTTTCATTTTAAAAATAGCCTAATGTCAAATATTTAAAATGAAAAGGTTTTTCGTTTTAAATATAGCTTAATGTCAAATACCATCATTTGTCTGTCATTTTGTCTTTATGTGGAGACTTGTGTGTTGCTGTGGCACCGTATTCTATGCCACAAGCAAGGTCACTCATAGAGGACAGAATTTAGTGTAACTTTAAGCCAAAACAGTCTAGGAAAGAGGAATAGGTTACAGCCATCTGAAAAGCACTGGTTAATGAAAATATGAGTAGAGTGGAAAATACTCTGATATAGTGCAGGCAGATGAGTCTCTCTGGTTGAAGAGGGATCTTCAGGAATTGTGGAAGAGCTGCCTCCTCCAGGTCAAGTCATCGTCATGTGCTGCTGTGCCTTCATTCTGTGAGATCAACGGTTGGAAACATCCAATTGCAATCAGGCATGTGAACAGAATGTGTGGCTCAAGGAAACCTGAAGTCACTGAAATGAAATGGACTATGCAGAGATTAATATCCTGAATATTACTATTTGAAATGAACCAGCATCGATCATTTTGAATTGTAAAGATGTGTACATAGTACTCTTTCTCAGGAATCATTAAGTGAAGAGGATTGGTATTGCATTCCTCATCAAAAAGAACATTCCAAGGTACATCTTGAAGTAAACTACTTCAGTGACAGGATAATATCCCTATTCCTACAAGGAAAAGATCCATTTATTTACACATCAGCCACTGATGCCAAAGATGAAGAAATTGGAGATCTGCACCAAATTATACACTCTGAAGTCCATTAAGTTGCAATGAACATGCATTAATACTGATGGTTGGAATTCAGGATATAGAAACAAAAAAAGAAGAATGTATAGTAGAAAATATGGTCTTAATAATAAAGACAATCCCACAGATTGAATGACGTAGTATTGAAAGGCAAGTAATATTTCCATTGCAAATGTCTATTTTTAACAGCATGCAGGTTGCTAGCATATAAGCAAGAAGTAATGTTCCTAAAGGAAGAACTTCAAGCTTCTCTGAAATTATTAGCCAGAGGAAGGTTTAAGGAATTGATGGAATAGCAATTGAATTTTTTTTCAATTGAAAATTTTAAAAGCTAATAAGGTACTGGAAACACTCACTCATCTATGGCACAAAACTGGAAGAAAGCTACTAGGCCAACTGATTGAAAGAGATCCCTATTTGTAACCATCTCAAATAAAGGTGATCCAGCAGAATGGAAAACAAATCAAACAATATCATTACTACTACATGCAAATAGAATTTATTTTTAATTTGAAATTGAAGATCATCCAACAAGAGTTCCAGCAATAAATTTGCAGCTGTAAAGAGTCAGGCTAGATTCAGAAGAGGACCTGGAACACAAGATATGATTGCCAATGTCATATGGATCTTGGATCAAAGAAGAGAATCCTAAAAAGATATTTACTTGAGCTATTGACTATGAGAAGGCAGACAACTATGTGGATCATAGTGAACTACAGATAACCTTGAGCAGAATGGGAATTCCATAATACTGTGTTCATGTGGAACTTGTACATTGGTAAGGTTGTACTAATAGAACAAGGAAATCATGGATGGTTTAAAATCAGGAAAAGAGGGCTGAGCCCTGGTGGCATAAGTGGTTGAGTGCCAGATTGCGGCCCGTGGGCTTGGTGGTTCAAATCCAGCGGCGGCTCTCAGGAGCCGTGCTGGGTAGCTCTCACACCCACCAGAGTGATGTCCACAAAGAAAAATCAGGAAAGGTTTGTGTCAGAGTTGTATCCTGTCACCAAATTTATTTCACCTGAAAGCTTATCAAATAATCTGAAAAGATTGATTGCTTGAAGAAGAATCTGTCATCAGGCTTGGAGCAAGGCTTACTAACAACCTCTGCTACACAGACAGCACCACCTGGCTTGACAAAAGTAGGGATGACATGAAGCACTTGCTGATGAAGCATGGATAGCAGTCTTTGGTATGAATTACAACTCAACAGAAAACAGGTTTAAATCCTCACTCCATTATAACAATTGGAGAAAAGATTGAAGTTGTCCATGATTTTGTCTCCCTGAGTTCCACAACCAGAACTCATGGAAGCAGTAGTCCTCCGAGCCAATGACTCCATCACATTGGGCTGATCCGCTGCATGACGTATTAAAGGGTTGAAGAGAAAATAATTTGACTTGAGGACTGAAGTGTACAGGAGCCCCGTCTCCATGCGTTCAATTGCTTGATATACATGTGAGAATCGGCCACTATATATGGAAGACTGAAGAAGGAATGTTGTGTCTGAATTATGGTGCTGGCGAAGAATAATTAAGGTGCAATGGACTACCAAAAAAGCACAAAAATCTGTTAGTAGAAACGTAATCAGAGTGCCCCTTAGAGGTGAGGAAGGCAAGAGCTCTTCTCACCTAATTTGAATACAGTTTCAAGAGAGACGAGTCCTTGCAGAAAACCATCATGCTAGGTGATGAAGAGGGGCCGTGAAAAAGAGCTTTCCAAGATGGATTGACATGGCGGGGCCATAGACGGGCTGAAGTAAAAGAACACTTGTGCGGATGGCTGAGGAGGAGGAGGTGACTTATTCTACTGCAGATAGAATCACTATAAATCAGAGCTAACTGGATGGCACCTAACGATAATGTGCACGTGTGCCTCACTGAATGGAATGTGCGGAGACAGTGGAGAAGCTGAATCTCATTGTTCAGCTCAAGGTCAGGGCCCGACTGTGGGTAGAACATCACTTGCTTATATGCAAGTTGAATTGGAAGATTGGAAACTAAAGAGTATGAAAAGAAATACTGAGAGCCAAAGGATGAAGTTGAGTCTATTTCACCTGAATTTAAAACACCATTTCAAGGAATGATTTGATATATTAGAAACTAATGTTTGATCAGAAAACAAGTTGTGGCGTGACATCAAAGACACAAGACATTAAAGAAAATAGAAAGCAGTTTAAAAGACATATAAAATAGGAAATTGAAATGATGCAGGAAAAAATGTAAACTTATTGTTTCTTATATAAAGCAGAAACTTAATAGGAGTAAAAATTTTAAAGCAAGTTAGTAAACATTCCTATGATTTGTAATTTTTACCAACACTCTTGCTCTTTTAAAAATGTATTCCTTGCATTTATAATCCATATATAATCTATATATAATACCATGCAATAGTTCAGTCACATTTTTAAAAGTTGTAAAATTATTACTGCAATCAATTTTAGAACATTTTGTTCATTTTGGTAATCATTGTTATTAGCTCTTGATTTCACTCCAACCCCCCATTGCCATATGCCTAAGGGACCATAAATCCAGTTGCTGTTTTTATAGATTTACCTAGCATGGATTTCATCTACAACAACCAATTTTTAACTAACAGTCATAAAAAATAACAAAAATGCATTCAAAAAGAAAGAAAAACATTAAAAACTAGAACAAATTAAGAATGGATGAAAAGGGAGCTCAAATAGCAATGTACCAGCAATTGTGAGCATCCACTTTCGAATGTATTCTGCATGGGAGCAAGGCTATTCACATCCCGAATCCCATGGGTCTTCACTGGCTGTTTAATCCAAGTGTATTTCTTTTAAAAAATAATTTTAGGCTGAGCCCCGATGGCGTAGTGGTTGTGCGCGAGACTGCAGCCCACTGGGACGGAGGTTCAATTCCAGCAGTGGGGCTGGACCTCCTACTCCCACCACTGGAAAACAGTGATACCAAAAAAAAAAAAATAATAATAGTAATAATAATAATTTTATAGGTGTCCCATGCAACTCTTATCTCAATCCATTCCGCATGTATTTCCCCTTTACTTTTTATTTTATTTGAAACAATTTTGAAATGTGTCAAAGGGGAAATCAAACAATATTGCATCTTTATCTAACCACTTCTGCCTTAATTTACTTTACAGTGTTCTCTATTTTATAAAACGGCTATTCACACCCCTCTACTATGATTAAAGGAAGTCAAAAATATGAGTTATCAAAAGAACAAACAACAATTTCTTGAAATAAGTACAATTAGACTGACCTTTAGAAGCAAGAGTGGGTAGAATTTGTCCCCTATACTTTGGACATGCTACTAGGTGGGACCAGTCCCTGTATAAATAGATAATGCTTGGTAAATTAGAGTCAATTAAATAAAGAAATGTCTTAATGACAAGGATTTACACTATGAATACCAAATAGGTTCAACTGCTACAATTGTGAGGATGGCTCAGAAGAAGGCAATATTTCATTCTGTTGTACACAGGGCCTTTATACATGGGAACTGAATTGATGACAAGTCACAGGAACAACACAATTCTAAAAGGACTTTTTTCAGAGGCGTTGGTAGAAGTAACCAAGTAGCATCTAGCTATTCTGGCTCAGGCTTGTAGAGACAGAAGTAGATATAGCTTGAAGCAGCACAGTGGGTAAGTGCTTGGTGACTAATAGATCAGTAATTTGATCTGGGTTTGAGACTGTGTCAAATTAATATTTCAGTTGTTCTTCGTAAGTCTTTCTCTCATTCAGAATCTCATCATATTCAAATATAAAGTCCTCATCCCTCCTGATAAAATGTAAATAGTATTCAAGACAAAGGTTCAGAGTCCTCAACTCTAAGCAACTGCCATGCTGTTCTTCACAGACAGAGCTGCCAGGTCTTCAGCAGTATTTGGACTAGCTGGCCCATGAAGAAAGCTTTGGTAGTTTGGTTCTGGACAGATTGTAGAGTACCGAATACTTTCTAGGAAAATTCTACTCTATCCTTTGGATTCATACGGTATGGAGAAGATTCTACGCCAATGGATTTTTGGTAAATGGGAACCATTCACCTGTATCTTTTACATATGCTTGATAATGAATTTATTTATCTGTGTGATAAATTAGGAAAATCATCTTAATTTATATCTTTAAACATATAGAGATAGGATTATAGATATTTACCAATTAAAATATAAGTATAGCTATTTTGCAAAATTCTAGCATGTATATATATTTGTTTAAATAGATGACATATGTATTATAAATGTTTGTGTGCTATTTAAAATATGAGGAAACAATATGTAGATTTCATGCTTTATACATTTTTGTATTTTAAAAAATCTTTAGTCATTATTAGATTTACTTTCAGAAAACATAATTATTATGAAGACATATGTAATTTCATATCAATCTTTATTTCTCCATTCTAGAGGGGCTTTAGATGGAAAAATACTTCATTTCATCCTTTAGCTGAGTAGTTAGAAACCATTGAATTATCTTTAACAGAATATTTTAATAAACTTTTCAAGAATTTTTGAAAATATTCCATTGATTGTGGAATCAATAGACCATTTCTAATTATTCTGGCATGTTAATGAATAAGGGTTTGATCTAAATATCATATCCAAAGCAGTGAAATATTTATATTCCAGAGGGCAGAATAAGCTAAATCCTGATTACTTAACTAAGGGTATTCATGAGAACAATATATTGTTTTCAATGGCTTTATTGATTTTAGATCTGTTGAACCCTAGCCACTTCCAAATTTATAGACTGGCTTCATTGACTTCCTTTTAATGTAATGTATAGTTGCTTTTAGAAAGTGCTACCAAAAGTTTCTGGCCTCTGACCTTACTTATTTAAGATAACTAACCTGTTAAATTTATTATTTTCAGTGGCTATTTTAGAAGAATAGTAATGTTCATTTTGAATTCCATGAAGAAAAATAGCAAATGCAACAGTTAATTATTACTCAAAAGTTTAAAATTTTAAGGTACTGTATGAATTTTTTTGTTGAAATAAACTTTTTGGAAGAGAGGTTTGCCTAGAAAGACTTGCATAGCTCTCCCTTTCCACACTGCTCTCAGACCAAACCAGACAATTGCAATGCAAGAACCTGAACCAAATGACGGGTGTTTTGCTGTTTTTTTTTTAATTAGCTGAATTTAGATAATTCTTAAAAATTCATCTTTGTCTTAAAATGATTATTACCTTTTTCTCAAGTAGACTTTGCTGAGTTTACTAGATTTGATTCTGAAACTTTTAAGATCTTGTGACTTTACATAAATTTGGTATATAGTTGAACAGATCTGAAACACATGTTTTGTTGCTAAATATTTCTGCTGGATACCTTCAGTTTGTTTCTAACTCATAGAAACCCTATGTATGCCAGAAGAAACCTAACAACCATTGCTGTCGTTGAGCCCAAGGCTGTAGCTACTGCAGTAACCCGTTTCCTTTCTCTTCAATCTTATTATGCATGCTGCCATTGTCCAGGGACTGGTCCCTCCTAATAGCATGTCCACAGTGTAAGATTAAGGTATATAAGGACCCATAAGTCAAAATTCATCCCTTCTGCTGCATATCACTCATTTGAATGGAATATCTGAGTTACATCTATACATGAGTGCTTCCAAAAGTTCAGTGAATAATGGAATTTTAAAATAATCCGAAATTTCCATGAACTTTTTGAAGTTGTCTATTTGTGTGTATGATTCATGGTGCAGTATCTCTTCAAACATGAATATAATATGTGCATCAAATTTAAAAAGAAGCTTGTAAATACCAGAAAAATATGTATTTGTGCTTAATTGACTATGATAAGGAATTAGATTCCTTATCTTAGTGTGAGTCACAACACACTGTGAATATCATTGAGAATAAAAGGAATTCTAGAATTTAATTGTTCTGCACTTAAATGCAGATCCTGTGCATGGTTCAAGAGGCAGTTGCTTAAACAAGCAAAAATGGAATAATGCATGTTTAAGATCAGGAGTGGCACGATTTTACCCTCTCACCATACTTTGATTCAATCTGTATACTGAGTAAGTAATTTATGAAACCAGATTATAGGAAGAAGAAAGTGGCATCGGGATTGGAGGAAGGCTTGCTAACAACCTGCAATACACAGCAAACACAGTATCGCTTGCTGAAAGTGAGGACCACTTGAAGAGCAAAGTGTATAGCTTTCAATCTGGACTACAAATCAAAGTGAAGAAAATCAAAATTTTCACGAATAGATAGTCCCTCTCAGAAGGGTCACTCTGAAGGCATGATACATGCAGAGTAAGGTATAGACGGATGAAACACATTAACTCTCCTCTAGTTCTTTAATAGTTCCTCCCCTTACTATTATGGTTCTTATTTGTTTACCTCAACAGTCATGTTATATGTGCTTATGTTCATTTGTATAATTAAGATCGCTTGATACATGAAAGCCAAGATAGATACTGTACATACTCAAGTATAAGCCAACCCGAATATCCATCACGGCACCAACTTTTCCTACAAAAACTACATCCAAAATGTGCTGAAAAATTCAGCTTATACATGAGGATATACAGTAACTCTTCAGAAATAGTAACAGAAGTAATGGTTGGATAGTATGAAAATGGACAGTACGGAAAGATAGTTGGAGAAGAGAGGGGAGCTAATAACATTGATGACTGTATAACCCCATTTGAAAAGAGGAAACATCAGAATTATATGTGAATAGACATTTTGGATGGTGTGAGATATTGCTAAATAAATAATAAGGGTTCCTGGGAGTTGGAGTGGGAGAAGGAAGGGACAAAGGGGAACTGTTATCAAGAAGTACAAAAAGAATGAAAATGTTCTGAGATTGATTGTGGTAGCAATTGTGCAGTACTACTTGATGAGTTTTAACTATGGAATGTTATATTTATAAGAGGTCCCCAAAGAATTGCTTTTTTAAAAAAGGCCAAATAAGCAACATTATGATAAATGGAAAAACGTTTGAAGTTGTCAATAATTTATTATTGCTTGGATCTACAATCAAAGTTCATAGGAACAGCAGTCGAGAAGTCAAGTTAACTGGTTCACTGGTCCAATCTGCAAAAGATGTCTTTAACATGTTGAACAATGATGTTGCTTTGAGGTCTAAGCTGTGCCTGACCCAAGACTTGATATTTATGATTACCTCATATGCGTATGAAGTAGGGGACTGAATATAGAAGACCAAAGAAGTGTCACGGTGCTGGTGAAAAATATTGAAAGTATTATGGACTGCTAAGAGAACTAACAAATCTGTCTTGCAAGAAGTACTGATCATTAGAAGCAAAGATGTTGACAGTTTGTCTAAAGTACTTTGAACATATTGTCAGGAAAAAGCCATGCCTGGGAAGGACATTATGCTTGGTAAGGAAGAGGTAGAGCAGAAAATAGTTTAATTCTTGACACAGTGGCTACCACAATGAACTCAAACATTACTATGGTGAGGGTGGCATGGGATTGAGCATTGCTTTCTTCTTTTCTACTTATGGTTGCTGCAATAATCAGTGGTTTGTACCTTTTCTTCAGAATGATATGAACTGGTTTAAAAATAGTTACTGGATTCAGGCTTCTATTTTTTACATATGTAATTTCACTAAAATAGTATTGTGAATTTTTATAACAAAGAAGATAAGTCTGAAAACTTATTTTAACAATTAATATAAAATATTGTTGGTTTTCTATAATAAAAATTGACTTCCACTACTTTTGTCTTAGATGTTTCATAGTTTAGTTTTGATTCTTTTTTCATAGTAAATGCTTTAATTGCAAGAGAATAAATGAAAAAATTGTCATGAGTAAAAATTTAAAGATCAGAAAAATGTTACAATAAATTTCTATATTTTAATTTTAGATTGATCTTTCAGATAATTAAAACATTTCTTTCTGTTCTCTAGTCTTACATATTCTTCAGTGAATTCTTCACAATTAAGTTGCCAAACAATATTTAATCCCTTAATAAATAAAGATAATTAATTGAGTCTTTTGTGAGTTGTAAGTTGAGGGTCATTTCCTCTCATTAAAATTGGAAATGAACATTATGAAGTGCAGTTTGGCATCATTAATGTTAGGAATAAGCAGAATTTCAATACTGGGAAAAATTGTATTTGATCTACTATGGAATAATAAGTGCTGATATGAGTACAGTTTGTCTTTCCTGATTGTATTGATCCTGTTCTCATAAACAAATAAAACTTCCATACTTCTTGTTAAAGAATTATACTTAACTCATTATTATTCCCAAAAATACCTGTTGTTGTTGAGTAGGACAGAATATTAGGACCTATAAAAAGTTCACAGAATATGGAATTTTTTAATGAACCTTATGAAATCTCTTCATTGAAGTAAGCTGCAGAGTTTCTAAGGTTGTCAGTCTTATTTCTCCCACAGAGCAGAGGGTTGGTTTGAGCAGGGTTCCCCAAAGTGGGCCAGACTAATTCTGGGGACATGACAATGATCCAGGGGGTCTGAAAAAGCAGACAAGTACACTGCATCTTTTCCATTTTATAATCTCACAAATTTAGCTTCCAGGAACACCCTGAGTAATGTTATTTTTTCTCGCTCTCTGAAGAGGGGGCTTTAGACTAAATAGATTTGAGAAATTATGGATTTGAACCAAAACTTCTCAGAAGCTAAGTACTTTAGCCACTGTAACATGAGCTCCCTGTCACCCAACTATGTCTGTGGGTTACACTTGGGCTGCTAACTGCAAGGTCAGTCATTTGAAACCACCAGCAGCTTGGTGGAAGAAAGGTGGGGTTTCCTTCTCTCTTAAGAGTTATCGTCTCAGCTAATCACAAAGCAGTTCTACCCTGTCCGACAGGCTCACTCTGAGGTTGGCTTCAGCTCGACGGCACTGAGCAAGAATTTCTTGATTTGTCTTCATTATGTAATATCCAAATTATTTAAAGTGGAAAAATATGTGAAAGAATTCATACACCATCAACCATCTTTACACATAATATACAAGTGTTTCAATGAAGTATAATAAGCACTTAGGCAAATTCGAGCTAGGGCACTTGATAGTTCTGAAACATTCACATCATATTGATTCATTCTAATGTTTCTACCCAATATTCAGCATTAGGTAGTGTTTGTTTTGTTGGGTTTCAAGTTCTTCTCTTAGATTAGGGGAATGTACTATTAATGATTGGGAGAGATCATCGTATACTTTTAAATTGCTTCTGAATCATAGAGAAATTGATTTATCTGGTGAAATGCAATAACATATTCAACTGCAGAACAAACATAAATATATCCTTTTCTTATTTACCAACATATCGCCCAATGATGAGATCATTTTATGATAGCCAGTGTTATAGTAAAATGAAGAATGCCTATGCAATTAGCTAACTGCCCCATTAAAAAAATCCCCAAACTACTGAATGTGTTGCTTTGATGCTAGAAGCTATGTGATTTTACTTCACACACCAGCAGCGTTAGCGAATGTGAACAGGGTTTCAGCAGAAGTTTCAAACTAAGAACAAATAGGAAAGAATACAATTTTTGTTTTCAGAACTTCCTATAGGTAAATGAATCACTGCCATTACATTGATTCTGTCTATAGGGAACCTATAGAATTATAGAAAACCCTGTTTTTCTCCCAGAGATGCCTGGAGGTTTCAAGATGCCGACTTTGCAGATAAACCAGAGACCAACACTACACTACCTGGTTTCTGTATTGGTAAATAGACATGACCAAAAAATTGGATGCAGTAAGTGAAAAGTAGGCGGGGGGAGGAGGGGGAACCAAACTGCTTCTAGAGCATACTCAATAGCACTATATTTTATAAGTTTAAGCGACTATCCAACACATGCTATAAAAATAATATATGCATTAAATTCTAAAAATGTATTGTATACTTTTTTAATGAGGTTCTGACCTCCTGACAGGATTGCTTTAGGACTAGCATCTGCACTGAGAAAAAACGTTTGAAAATTTCCTTACCAATCTGATTGCGTAAAGTAATGTGATACATAACTCAACAGGTTTTCCATCTGTAGATATTTATGTAACTTTAAAGAAAACATGTTTACTTTTTTTGCTTGCCTAGCCAGGAGGCCCTGGTGGAATGGTAGGTGACACACTGGACTGCTTTCCTAAGGTCAGCAGTTAGGATCCACAAGATCCTGGGACAAATCTGAGGCGTTGGGTAGCCACAAAGATTTATGACTTCAGAAGCTGACAGGGGCAGTTCTACACACCTAAAGGGTTGCTCTGAAGCAGAACTGATTTGATGACTGTGGATGGTGGGTGAATACGATAAGCAGTAATTGTGGAATCTACAGACAGATGGATGCATCAAGTTATACTACTGAAACCGGTTGATTGAGCTTTATCCCTTATTAAGTTTAGGGTTTCTTCATATGTTTTAGATATATATGATGCTTTTCCTTTCCTTATGTTTTCTTTTCTTATGTGACTTGCTTAAAATGGTTCAACCTGAGCAACAAATCTAGGTGCACCACAAATCTTGTAACTCCTGACTTCAAAAGATAACTCAGATTCATTGATTGTAATAATGAGAATAACAACATGCTTTAATAGTGATTTCTAGTACTACTTGATATTCTTCATTCATTTATGTTTCTGGTTCCTGGGTTGTCAAAATCATGTCTTTGTATTTAAAAAGTAAATTAATAATCTTTATGAATTATATTTAAAAAGTGATAATCTCTTTGAATTAGACTGTTGTCATGTTTACCTACATGGATTGTACAAATTATATATTATGAACTTCCAGACTTAGAACAGATAATAAATAAATAAGTATTTGGCTGTCCACTTTGCAGAGGTAGCCCCTCAGAACCTTGTGCATAGCTTTGAAACATTGACAGATGCTTGAAGCCCTAATGAAGAGAAGTACATCATTATGGGGCATAAAACCAGATCATGGACCCCTTTGTTCTTTGGACACTAACAATGTAACTGAGGAGGAGCTTATTTCTCTGAGTGGAGTTGACAATGGGAATGAGATTGTGGAGATGCTTGTGGGAGTGGAGCCTTAGAAATCTTCATTTCCTGATGGGACAGGACTCCAAACAAGAAGAATCAACTACAAAAATAATGAAATAATTGGAACTTGCAATGTGTGAAGTATGAACCCAGGAAAATTGGAAGTGGTCAAAATGGAATAGGATATGTAAATATCTATGCCCTATACTTTAATGAGTTAAAATGGACAGGTATTGATCATATTGAATCAGAAAATCTTATGATTTGCTGTGCCAAGATTGGCACAATCTAGAGGAATGATTTTGTAATCATTGCCTAAAAAGATATTTCAAGATTTATCTGGAAGAATGATAGTACCTGTGATTAGATTATATCTTTCCATCTTCAAAGAAATCCAACCAATACAATAATTATTCAAATTTATGCACCAACCACAAAAGCCAACAGTGAAGAAGTTGAGGAATTATACCAAAGTCTTCAGTTTATTTCAGATTAATCAAACATGTAATCAATATGCATTGATAATTATTGGCCATTGGAAACAAAGTTGGAAACAAAGAGGAAGGAACAGTAGGTGGGAAATATAGTCTTGGTGATCGAAATGAAGTTGGCTGTAGCATGACAGAAATTTTCAAGACCAATGATTTTCTTTGTAGAAAATATCATTTTTTTAAAATAATACAAACAACAAATATACACATGGACTTCTCCAGACAGAAGATAAAGACATCAAATTGGTTACAACTATGGGAAGAAAATGAATAGGTTCAATATGAATTGTTAAATCTAGGCAAGGGACTATGGAATAGCTCATTAATTGTTCATATGTAAGTTCGGGTTAAAGCTAAAGGACATTAAAGCAAGTCTATGACAGCCAAAATGCAACTGAGTCTACCCCCCTTGAATTTTTAATATCTCAGGAATAGATTAGACATAGTTGAGAAAGGTCATCAAGATAATCGCTTATGAAGAGAGGAAGGTGTCCTTAAAAGAGAAAGACCTCACAAACAGGAAAAAGGAAAGAAAAGAAAAAAGATCAAAGTAGATGTCAGTAGAGACTCAGAAACTTGCTCTTTTGCCAAGAACAGCTATGATAAAAGGAAGAAATAATGAAGTTAAAAGCTGATTAGAAAAATTCAAAGGTCACTTTGAGAAGGCAAAGTCAAATATAATGAAATGTATAAAGACCTAAAGCTAGAAAACAAGAAGAACAAGCTCAGAATACCTGAAACTGAAAGAACTCAAGAAAAAAGTCAAGTCTGAACTTACAATCCGCAAATATTATATGGGCCAAAGGTTAAAGGATGTATTATCAATAGAAAATGGAGAAAACATGCAGTGTCAATACAGAAAAAAGAACTTGCTGACATTTTACCATCTGAAGAGGTAGCATATGAACAAGAGCCAATGATACTAAAGGAAGAAATTCAAGCTGGACTAAAAGCAACACTCAAGTAATGGATACCAGTGGAATATTTGAACAGGTTGTTAGCATTGGAAGCACTTATCTATGCCAAGAAATTTGCAAGACAGCTTCTTGGACCAATTAACTGGAAGAGAAATATATTTGTGCATGATCCAAAGACAGGTGACCCAGTAGAATGAGTAAGTTATAGTACAATATCACTAATCCCACATTCAAGTAAACTTTTCTGAAGACCATATAATATCAGTTGAAGTAGGACACCAACGGGGAGCTTCCGGAGAGTCAGACTAGATTCAGAAAAGGATGTGAACAAGAAATATCACTGTTGATGTTCCATGGATCTGAGATCAAAGCAGAAAATACCAGAAACATGTTTACCAGAAATATGTGTTCCATTGACTATTCCAAGGCATATAACTTTATGTTATATGATAACAAACTATGGATAATTGTGAGAATAGGAATTATACAATCCTTCATTGTGCTCACGCAGATCACGTCCATCGAACAAGAAGCATCTGAATACACTAAGAGCACACTTCCTGTTTAAATGAGGAAAGGTGTGCATCTGGGCTGCATCCTCTCACCATCTTTATTCCATCTGTTAAAGGAGCAAATAAGTAGAAAAACTACCAAATTGGAAGGTGGCTTATTAATAGCCTGTTACGTACAGAGGACGCAAACTTTCTTGCACAAATGAAGGAGGGCTTGAAGCACTTGCTGAAGATTGAAGATGGCAGCCTTGAGCAGGGATTAAAGCTCAATGGAAAGAACACCAAAATGCTCACAACTGGGCAAACAGGTAGCACCATGGTCAGTGGAGAAAAGATTGGCATTGTCAAGGATTCTGCTTAGCTTGGATCCACGATCAATGCTTACACAAGCAGCAGTCATGAGATCAAAAAATGCTGTGCCTTGTCTATATCTCCTGTACAGGACTTATTTAGAGTACTGAAAAGCAAGAATGCTACTTTAAGGACAAAGTTGTTCCTGATCCAGGCTATGGTATTTTGGATAGCCCGTGAAAATTAAACATTGACAAAAGGCCAAAGGAAAAACTATGCCTTTGGATTATGGTGCTGGTGAAGAATACTGAAGGTATCATGCATTACGAAGAGTAATCATCTGTCTTGGAGCAAGTACAGCTAGAATACTCCTGAGAAGCAAGGATGGTGAGGCTTCTCTCATCCCTTGTACATGTTATCCAGAGAGACCTCTCCCCAGATGGGTAAATTAGAGATAGAGCGAAAAAGAGGAAGCCTTGACAAAAGGGATTAAAACAGTGGATACAACTATGAGGTCACACCTGAGAACAATTGTGATAATGGTTCTGGATCAGACAGTGTTTTCTTCTGTGGGACAAAGGAGGGTCTTTATGGGTCACAAGTGCCTGGGTGGCCCGTAAGAATATGAACAACACAGCAAGAAAAAGAGGCAGAGTCTGGCACAATTCCTGTTTTACTTTAATTGCTTTGAATAATTTCAGCACTGCCAGGACTAGTGAAATGACTTGCATGTATTAAATCCAAGCATTCAATAATAGGACTCTTTTTGTTTCATTGAGTGTGAGAGAAACTTAATTTTGAATTGTCTATATGGATTCAAAAGTCCTTTTCCTGTTACACTCGGTGATCTATTGTTTTCTCACTCATGTTACATGCCAATAAAAGTATATCATTTTAAAAATATTAGACCTACCACATTCAGTAACTTGTATACATTTTGAAAGTCAGTGAAATTTATTAAGCAAAAATTACATCTGGATTTGAACCTTAGCAAATTTGTTTATATTTGAAAGTTAGTTCAAAATACTATCTTGAAGATGTAACCTTGACCGTCAGGAGTGAGATATCAAAATAATATTAGTAACAAAGCAGTCTGACATAATTTCACTCGTGTTTCTTATTATGTTTTTGGCAGTTAACTCACTGATTTTTATGTTAAAAATATGTAAAATAATGTAGATTCACTTTCTGTCCACTAATGCTGAACATTCATTGGATGGCTGCTCTTACCTTATGGATGTGAGGATGATTTAAAAAATCATGATACAAATTCTAAGCCTATGGTTAGACACTTTGTGGATCACTTGTGCAGGATAAGACCAAACATATTAGAGAACAACTGATTATATTGTCAATGGCAAGTTTTTACTTGAAGAACAAGAGAAAATTCATTAGCTCAAAATGAAAACAATGTATAATTGCTTTGCTATCATATACAAAATTTATCACATGCACATTTTATTTATTTCTGGAATTTTCAACATTCATATTCAGAACTATGTATATCACTTATGTAGCAGCAACATCATTTTTCCAAGAGTAAGTGAATTATAGCAGCTTCAATAATTTTTTGAGAGAAAATCAAAAAGAGAGAAAAGAAAATACAGTTATATAGTTTTGTTATCTAAATATTAATTTAAATCTTTATCTTGAGAAATAGATCAATTTTCTTTTATGGTGGTTCATAAGTATACTGAAAAATTAGTAAATGTTCTGATAAGCACCTTTTGGTGTTTTCTTGTCAGATAAATTTAGAAACATTCTGCTTATTGAACTTAGGCTTATAGTTTATAAGATAAATAAGTATGAAGTTTCATGTTCTGTTAATATGTCCAACTTTTCATTAATTAACATGTACAGAGTAATATCAAGGATTACTGTATGCCCTGAAATCAACTTGAATTTCAGAAAGTTCCCCATTGATGTGCTCTCATGATTATTTTTCAATTATCTTTGAGAAAAACGTTACTTTTATGGGCATTTGTGATCCTTCTTTTCATTCTGGTGGATCGTATAGCTTTGGAGTGAACACCTCTGTGGATCTCTTCCACTAACTGTCCTGCAGCTGTCTTCAACCCTTTTGGGCACAGACAAGTAAGCCCTTTCAGTGCTGCATCTGTTTGTTGAAGCATCTAGTTGGTATACTATCAATATCCCCCCAGCAACTTCAGGGCTGCTTGAACTTCTTCCTCCAGTACCCCAACTGCTTGATTATAAGCCACTCATGAAAATGTTAAACATTAACCAGTATTTTTGATATGTGACTGTATTCTTTCCATCACCTTTTGATGTTTTCGAAAAATTAATATTTTCCCTATAGAATCTTTCAATTGCACTTTATAGCTTAGATTTCTTTTTTTCCTATTTGACCCACTTGAAAAATGCCAATGATGCTAACCTTTTTGGTTTTCTTGATGCAAGTATTTGCACATTTTATTATAGTACCTTACATGTCTTATCAACCTATCCATGCAAATCTTTCTTTCTGCTTGTCACCATTTCCTTTGCTTGCTTAGCTTCTGTACATTCCAGGACAAGTTTTAGGGTTTCTTCTGATATTCAGTTTGGTCTTTCATAATCCCTTCCCTGCCTTTTACTTTCTTCATGTATGAAGTCCTTGATGTTTATTATATAATTTGTCTGGTCTCCACTCATTAGTTTTCAGTCAAATCTATTTTGGAGATAGGTTCTAAATCCAGATGGATATACTAAAGGTTGTATTTTGCCTTTTAATCGACTTGTTTTCATTTTCTTTAGCTTCAGGTTAAACTTGCATTTGCGTAACCAATGATCTTTTCCACACATCATCAAATTTTATTATATATTACCTTTAAATCTCCTAAGTGCTTTAAAAATTGAATAATGAAGAAGCAAACCAGCCATTGTGGCATGAGGTTTTGAAAGGATTAGATCACAGGCATCAAACAATATATATATATATATATATATATATATATATTTCCTGAGGAATCTGCTGAGGACACAAGGAGCATGAGTAAGAGTGGTGAAGAAAGCAGAGGGTGCCCAGCTATCAAAAGATATAGCAGCTGGGGTCTTAAAAGCTTGAGCATAAGCAAGCAGCCATCTAGCTCAGGAGTAACAAAGCCCATCATATAAGAAGCACACCAGCCTGTGTTACCATGAGGTGTTGAAAGAATCAACTACCAGGCATCAAAGAACAAAAATCAAAATGTGTGCCCACTCTTTCCATATGATTGCTGAAGACAAATAGGTACAGAGGCAAACATAGAGGAGGAAACAGATGGTGGCCAGCTACTAAATGATAAAGTGTCCCGGGTCTAAAAGACTTGAAGATAAATGAGTGGTCATTTACCACAGAAGCAGCAAAGGCCACAAGGAAGAAGCACACCAGCCTATGTGATCAAGAGGGGCGAAGGTAGCAGGTATCAAGCATCTAAGAACAAGAATCACATCATTGCAATTGAAGGGGAGAGCAAGGTGGGAACCCAAGGCCCACTTGTGGGCAATTGGTCTCCCCTAGAGAGTTGTGGGGAGGAGACAGGCCAATCAAGGTCCAGTGAGGTAGCGATGAAGCATACAACTTCCTTCTAGTTCCTGAAGGCTTCCTCCCCCAACTATCCTGATCCCGACTCTACTTTACAAATCCAGCTGGATTGGAGGAGGTACACCGGTAGAGATGGGAGCTGGAGCTATGGGGAACCCAGGACAGATGAGCCCCTTGGGGCCAGTGGTGAGATTGGAGTTACCGGATGAGTAGAGAGAAGGTGTGGTAGAGAGATGGAACCAACTACAAGGATCTAAACCTAACCTCCTATCTGGATGACAGACATCAAAGGAGTGGGCTGGGGGAGAAGTTGGGCAGTATAAGATATAACAGAAGAATAATAATTTATAAAGTATTGAGGGTTGGTGAGGGGGAGCAGGGACAGAGGGGAAAGGATGGGAAGCTGATATCAAGGACTTCAGTGAAAAAGCAGATATTTGGAGAATGATAATGGCAGCAGACATGTGAAGGTGCTTGGCACAGTATATTTATTTATGTATTGTGAAAAATGATGTATGAGTCCCCAATAAAATGATTTTAATAAATTAAAAATAAAGAAAGAAAAAGTTGAATAATGTTTAATTCACAGAATTCATACAGTATTAAAATGGAGATTAATGCAAATTTTCAAAACTGTATTTCTGAGTTTTTTAATATTTTTTTGAAGGTGTGTGAAGTTGAAATCTGTTTTTAGTGACCTGAAGTCTAAATGTGTCTGTTCAAGTCTAATCTATAACCTCAGCAAAACCCTCTGCCTTCATTCATAGTAAAACATGCTGGCTCTCAAAGCAATATGTCATTGTTTTAAACAGTCTCTGCTTTCTTGTCTTTCGTGCCTTCTAAAAAATAGTCATTACCTGGCCCACTAGAGTCTACATTAATTAGTACAAGTATACAATTAGACAATTTTTGTGGTTTGTTGATGTATCACCCTTTTTACACTGATATTGATTGATTCATATATCAGTTCAATCATGAAATAGAGACATAAGACAAACAAACAAGGTCCTATTAGCAGTCCAATATGTGCTAGAGTTTTGCTAGATGATTAATTTAGTTTGGTTGTTGTATATTCACTATCTGTGTTTTAGTTCTTTCTCTGTCAATTACCAACAATTTAACTTCGGTCAATCATTTAACTTTTCTGTCCTTCATTTTCCAATGCATAAAAACTAGCTACTGGTAACTGAATTTAGATTACAGTTATCCAAATCAATAAGCCCAAACTATATCCACTGCTATTGAGTCCATTTCAACATAGAATGACTCTAATGATGGACTAGAATTACTACAGAGGGTTTCCATGGCCATGATCTTTCTTAACTTATGATCTATTTATCTATCTACTATTAGTTTAAATCATACTCAGATTAAGTCAAATCTTTTTAAGCATGATGCACTTAAAATTGTTCTTGCACTTAAAATTTTTTACAAAAATTTAGAGTGCACTAATAGAGACTGCCCTCTCTCTTGCGGCTATTCTTACTTTATCATTATATTTTTATGTTTTAAGGATATGTCAGCAGTCTCCTTTTTATTAATGAATCCTTAAGCTGTTTCATTCATTTTATAATCAATGATGTGGTAACTATCTATATCCATATCTATATCTTTATATGACTATATGTACATGATTATATGTAATCAATGCTATGTTAATTTTATACTTGAATATATGGACAAAAATATCTGTCAGATAAATTAGTTGAATTAGACTTTCTAGTTTAATTCAGGTATCTTTTAGAAATGTATTGATATTGTATAGTGCTCTTGAAGCTATTTTCCCCAATAGAAACTCTTGATAGTATTTTATTATGTATATTATACCACTCAATTTTTGAAGTAGTAGTTTACTTTTTATATCTGTGAATAAATATTTGTTTATCATCCTTTTGGTTTTTGATATTTTGATGATTATATTTTAAGCACTTAAAATGATTTTGTGTAATATATTAATATGGTCAGAATATATGATTGTATGGCTGTATATCTTACAGTTACCCAAGGTTTTAATTTATATAATATTATTTCCAGTTTAATATTTGTCTGTCTAGAGGCTTTACTTTTCATGTAGTCAAATGTATCCATTTTATTTTGTAGGTAATCTGGTTCAAGGGATATGGTTTAATTTATATATTGTAAATTATTCATTTTTCTTCAGAACCTTTCTCTTTTGACATTTGCACTTGTTCAGCAGGCTCCAAATTTGGCATAAATTACAAATAAAAAATACAAGTTTCCTTTTGTTTTTCTGAGAATTTAGCTGACTCAACAAACTATGATCAAACTATATTTCTTCACTGTTATGGAGTGACTTTTTATCATTTATTAAATATTGATATGTCTGTGATTCCTTATCCCATTTAAATATTTGTCTATTCATGTACCAGTACATCAGTTTTAGAATTGCTGTAGCTGTTAATATTATAACACAAATTGAATTCTTCCCATTTTTCACTTTTTTTGAAAATATTATAATTTTTATGCCAACTTATGCTACCTTGCCCCAAAAAATGCTGTTAGCAATTTTTTTTGATTTTTTTTAAGTTTTATTGGGGGCTCTTACAGCTACTACAACATTCAGTACATCATTTGTATCAAGCACATCTGCACACATATTTCCACATACATTTCCCAATATTTTCCACTTGAGCCCTTGATACAAGCTCATCTTTAAAAACAAACAAACAAAAATCCTCCCCTTTTCCCTCCCCCACTTTTTTAAAAAAATTAGTCATTTTATTGGGGCCCCCTACAACTCCCATCACAATCCCTAACAACATCAGTTGTATTCAGGCCACTTTTACACACCCATTGCCATCATCACTCTCAAAATATTCTCCCTCCCTCCAGGCCCCCATTATCAGCTCACTATATATCCTTCATCCCCTCCTTCCCCTTGAACCCTTAGTAATTTACAAATTATTTTTTCATCCTGTACACTGTCCAATGTGTCCCAACACTCACTTCCCTGTTGTCCATGCCCCAGAGAGGAGATTACATGTAGATCCCTGAAGTTGGTTCTCCCTCTCCATTCCTCCATCCCTCCACTCTCCTGGTATTACCACTCCCATCACTAGTCTTGATGGATCATCTATCCTAAGTTTCCCATGTTTCCAACTTCACTGTACATATATCCTGGTCTAGCTGGATTTATGTGGTAAAATTGGGGTCATGATAGTGGGTGGGAGACAGCATGGGAACTAGAGGAAGGTTGCATATTTCATAGCTCCTACCCTGTATCTTAGCTGACTCATCTCCTCCTTGTAATCCCTCTGTAAAAGGATGTCACCTCATCTATTGATGGGCTTTGGGTCCCCAATCTGTACTTCCCCTCATTAATAATAATATAATTTTGGCTCATTGATTCTTGACACCGGATCCCTTCACCACCTCATGATCACACAGGCTGGTGTGCTTCTTCCGTGTGGGCTTTATTGCTTCTGAGCTGAATGGCCGCTTGTTTACTCAAGCCTTTAAGTCCCCAGATGCTACATCTTTTGGTAGCCGAGCACTATCAGCTTTCTTCACCACATTTGCTTATGCACATATTTGTCCTCAGGGATCATATCAGGAAAGTGAGCATGCAAAGTTGTGCTTTTCAGTTCTTGAAGCCTGATATCTAATCCCTTTGACAACTCATGCGTCTTCCATGTGGGCTTTGTTGCTTCTGAGCTAGATGGCTGCTTGTTTACTTTCAAGCCTTTAAGATCCCAGACGCTCCATCTTTTGATAGCCTGGCTTGAACCGAGAAGTTACTTGAGTGGAGGTACAATGCCCATCTGTTGTGCTACTACTAACCCTATAAGTATACACATTAATCTCTTTCCCCATCCTCACTTATAAATATATGCCCGTATGTACATACCTGTATTTGAACCTCTATATAATGTTCATTATCCCCCAGTTCCTTCCTCTATTTCCATTTGCTTCCCTCTTGTCCCACTATCATGCTCACTCTCCATTTGGGTTTCAGTATTTTTTCTCTGTTACATTAGTCTTAATCAATCCCTATTGACCTTCTCTCACCCACCTTGTCCCTGCATTTGTATCAATTGTTATTCCCTTTTCCCTGGGCTGGTCGACATCACCACCTTTCCCCCTCCTCCCCCTCTTCAATGTCCCCTACCCTGAAGCCATGAGACTTGTTATTTTCGCCTCCAACCTATTTGTCCAGTCTATCTTGTCTAGACAGACCTGTAGAGGTAGCAATATGTACAAGAAAGGTCTCCTAAAATGGAGCAACTTAAGCAAATAAAACAATGATAACAACAGCAAGAAAACCCCTCAATGTACTATACAATATGTAATAGAATAATAAAAAAATAAAAATAATAGCAATATAAGACCCTGTATAAAGTTCAAGGTCTGTTGTTGACCTCTTAGAGTGACCCCTAGTTGAGTTGGATGGGGTGCCAATACCCTGGCTCCAAAGTATATCCTTGTCACTCCATCTATGACTCTACGCTCTGCTGCACACTCTTAGTACTTTGCATTGGTGTGATTGTGTCCAACAAGGTGTAATCTTGACCCGGTTCTTCTTCCTGGCCCCAATAGGCCTTGGGTCTGCGAGGGTAGCTATATTTCTTAATGGGGCTGGTCATGCAGTCATTTTGGTGTAGTAGCTGTTCTGAGTGGGATTATTGCCCTGAAGGCTCGGTGGACCATTGATGCACGTCATTCTCTCCCCTTTCATTTGTTCTCATTTGCTTTGGTCAGGTTTGTCTCACTCCCCAAGCTTCAGCTTCAGTGCTGGCCTCCAAGGCAACTTCCTCTGGTAGAGAGGTGGCTGCCCCTATAGTTGGGGTTGGGGTTGTGTTCTGAGGCCCCTCCACTGGTTCTCCACTCCATGTTGTTGTGCTGTATTCACATGCTGGGTCGCCAGGTTTAAGTTTGGTCCCTCTTTCCCTGTGGAGATATAAACAATACGCTCCCCTTTGATGGTTTAGTGCCCCTTTCCCTTTCTACACATCGCCATCTGCCTCCCCTCCCCCCTTGATGGCTACCATATGTAGCCTTAGATTTGATCTGTCCCCTGCCATATTACCTGGGCCTTCTCCCAGGATTTTCTCTATAGTTTTTCCCGATGCCGCTTTCCAATTTTAAAATTATTAATATGCATACCTCAGCAGATTCATATTGTACATGTCCTTTTGCGCTTGGCTAACTTCACTTAGCATAATTTCCTCCAGTTCTTCCCATGCGGTGACGTGCTTCATATGTTCATCACTGCTTTTCAGCGATGCATAGTACTCCATTGTATGTATGTACCACAGCTTTTTAATCCATTCATCAGTTGATGGGAATATGGACTGCTTCCAACTCCTTGCAATTGTGAACTGTGCTGCAATGAACATTGGAGCACAGATCTCTGGTCGTGGATTGTTGCTGGTCTCTTCTGGGTATATGCCCAGCAGGGGAATTGCTGGGTCATATGGTAGTTCAATTTCCATCTGTTTTAGATATCTCCAAATTGATCTCCATAGTGGCTGTACATACCTGCAGGTCCACCAGCAGTGGATAAGCGACCTTATCTCCCCACAGCCTCTCCAGCATTTGTTACTTTCTGACTTTTTGAATTGGGCTATCCTTGAGGGTGTTAGGTGGTATCTCATTGTTGTTTTGATTTGCATTTCTCTTATGGCTTATGATCGGGAGCATTTTCTCATATATATATTGGCCTCTCTGATTTCTGCCTCTGTGAAACTTCTATTTAATTCCTTTGCCCATCTCCTCAGTGGGCAGTTAGTTTTGCTCTTTTTGGAAGCTATCAGGGTATTGTAGATTTTAGTAATAAGACCTTTATCTGATTTGTCATTGCCAAAGATGTTTTCCCAGCCTGTCTGCTCTCTTATTACTCTCTTGGTGAATTCTTTCGATGTGCACAGGTGTGTAATCTTTAATATATCCCATTTGTCTATTTGAGCCTCCTCTGTGTTTGTCTCTCTCCCTATTTCTGTTAGCCTATGTAGCCCTTGTGCCAGTGTTCTCAGATTGTTCCTAATTCCCTCATTGATGGCCCTAATAGTTTGGGGTTTTACTTTAAGGTCTGTAATCCACCTTGAATTTATTCTAGTGCATGGAGTGAGGTAAGGGTCTTGCTTCATTTTTCTACAGGTTGATATCCATTTTTTCCCGCACCACTTGTTGAAAAGGGCATCTGTTTCCCATTTGATATTTTTGGGGCCCTTATCAAAGATAAGTCATCTGTATGCTTGTGTTTTTATTTCTGGATTTTCAGTTCTTTTCCATTGGTCTGAGTATCTGTCATTATGCCAATACCATGCTGTTTTGACCACTGTGGCTAGATAGTATGTGCGAAAGTCAGGTAGGGCAAGCCCTCCCACGATGTCCTTCTTCTTGAGGAGTTCTCTACTAA